>QKQZ01004928.1:0-14183 GCA_003595255.1 Solenopsis fugax | reverse complement strand
CGGTGTGCAAGTGAGCGGTGCGCTTCTTTTCGTATCTAACTGAACGGTGTGCAAGTGAGCGGTATCTAATTGTATGGTGTCCAAGTGCACCGGTCCCGAAGAGTCGCCGGCGAACAATTCCGCAACGCGGAGTCGTCGCCGAAGGTGAACACCTTCTGGAATAAAGAAAGAGAGGAAGAGAAGAGTCGCCGGCGAACAATTCCGCAACGCGGAGTCGTCGCTGAGAGCGAACACCTCCTGGAGAAAAGAAAGAAAGAAAGGAAGAGAAAGGAAGAGGAGGATGGCGCAGCGTTACCGGGCGTAAAAGTACCCACGCGGATTATATAAATTCGGTACCAGGTGATTAGCTTCGTCGCCTCCTGAGTCGTCCATGGCGCGCTTCAGGGGATAAATGATCTATTGAAACGCTCCGGAGTCGCTCTTATATAAGCCCCACCTGTGGGCACGGAAAGTTGAGGGACACGTGTTTCTATTCACGGAATTTTTCTAGCTATGGTTTTTCTAGCTGTATTTGCTCATAGAGCGCCTCACCTCGCCGCGCGCTCCGCAGTGCACCCACCGTTCCAGCCGGCGCGTTCGTAGGCGCTCGCATGGGTCGCGGGTTGGGGGTCCGCGCACGCGAGTCGGAATGCGAATCCGTTTGACTTACACCTTTGATTTTAATTGGAAATCCTCGACGAACCATTGTCTAACGTTTACGGTTCGATAGTGAAGAGTTCGCTTTATCGTCCTATAATTTCAAAAATGTTGCCAAAAATAGGAAGCTATCAATACTACCTCGAAATAGATCGAGAAGTTTAAGTTCGTCGGCGCTAGAGGAAGTAGCGCGGCAGGAGGAGTGCGTGTGAGAGCCGCAACGCGAATCCGTTTGACTTCCACCTTTGATTTTGATTGGAAATCTTCGGCGAAACATTGTCTAACGCATACGGTTCGATAGCGAAAATCTTGCTCTATCGTCCTGCGATTTCAAAAACGTTGGCAATAATAGGGAATTATCAAAACTACTTTGAAATAGAGCGAGGAGTTTAAGTTCGCTGGCGCTAGAAGAAGTGGCGCGGTAGGAGGAGTGCGCGTGAGAGCCGCAACGCGAATTCGTTTGACTTCCACCTTTGATTTTGATTGGAAATCTTCGGCGAAACATTATCTAACGCATACGGTTCGATAGCGAAGAGTTCCCTCTATCGTCCTACAGTTTCAAAAATATCGGCAAAAATAGAGAACCATCAATACTAGGACTGTGTTCGTAAATATACTGCCAGTACTGAAAATCTATAGTTTACGTTATATAAAGGTGGAAATACATGAAAGATAAAGTTCGTCGGTGTTAGCGGAGGTAGCGCGGCAAGGGGAACGCGCACGAGAACTACGTTAGGAATTCTTTCCCTTTCCGCGGGCTCCTTTAAATTATGTTTTTATTTAGGAAGGGATCTCAGGTAGGCGTGTTCGGTCCATTTAGCGGCCCGATACACACTATCATCATATGATCCCGATTTATTAAGCAATGAGAAGAAAGTACAAGGCCAATTGATTAATGATTTGAACTATCCGGTTTTACTAAAATTTTGTACTAAATTTTAATGATTCTTATTTATGGATTTTGGTATAAGTTAATGAGACTCGAGTGAAAGAATGAGAATTGAAGAAAGAAAAAAAAAAAATTGGAGCAGTAGGCGCGGAAAGGAGAATTTTCCGGAGCGTTGGACGTTACAACGACCTACGATTTTTGCCTTTTCGAATTTACCCATTTTTCATTACCAGTCACTATTTTGTGCAAGAAGTCTTTCTTCTTGATTTTTGCTAGCAGGCATATAGCTGTGTCGAGACGTCTCTCTTTGTATTCAGGACTGAGCACATGTGGAACCCAATGGCCTGCTTTTTGTATCCTACCAAGCTTATGTACAAGTTTCGAAATTGTTGGGGCACTTCAAGTGCATTCGCAAATTCTAATTGAGTCTGACAAGGATTTTTTTTTTAAACTGTCCGAATTCTTTGTCTTCAATCTTTTTCAATTCTTCAGGGCTTTTTCATCTTGAAGATTGAAATTGTCATCTTAAAACTTTTGAAACTACTTCTTAAATGTACTATAAAATACAACATTTTCACCTAAGGCTGAGCATTTCTTTAGTCTCATCGGCATTTTTCTTCATTTGAAATGCGTAAAGAAGCTGCCTTAGATGCTGCTTTTCAAATGACATAATTTTCACTACTATGTTTTAAGATTATATGTATCAGTAGCACCGTCAATTATACCTCGTTTTAAAGCTGAAAGATAGCGTTTTAAAACGATTCTGCGCAAAAAAATTTTAATTTATAATTTTAGTGAATAGGTGTTGTAGTCGATTAAATGTAGAGGCCGAAAATTAAATTGTACACTCATAAATTATTTTAATATTTTTATATTATAAATATATTATAATGCTATAGGATATAATTTATTTACTTTTTTTTTTAAGTCCAATTTTGTAGATTCAATTTCAAAAGGCGTTATTTCATCATTATTTTATTAAAGCATCCCAGGTAAGGTTTGCCGACTCCTGGCCGACGCTGACTCTCGGGCCGATACAGGCGACATTACGGCAAGCCGACTGTTTGTTAACCGATCGCGGCGCGACGTTGGCCCAGACAACGTTAGCCGACTCTTGCTCGACGACGACTCTAGGCCAACGTTGGGCCAACATTGGCATTACGACGGCAACTGACTGTCAATCCGACCGCGGCACGACGTCGGCCCAGACAACGTTAGCCGATTCTTGCTCGACGACGACTCTTGGGCCAACGTTGAGCCAACATTGGTATTACAACGGCAACTGACTTCTAATCCGTTATATGTTATTATATGTTATATGTTATTTTTCAATCAAGTATGTGATTTTATGGGAAAAATTACTAAAAAAACATAGATAACTTTTTCTTAAATCATTCATATTTTATAAAAAAATTTTAATTATTTGTATAGTTTATAATAAAAATATCTAAGGCTATAAATAAGCAAAGGGCTAGTGAAAGTGTTCGCGCGGTACTCAAGACGCAAATTCCTTCCTGTTCAAATTAGCTTTATTTTATATATAACTTTTTATTAACAATATCACAAGTGTACGATTAGCTTAGTGGTTAGCATGTTAGGTTATTGTGCCGAAATCTTAGGTTCTTAGGTTCGAATGCCGCCGATGCGTTTTTAAAAATTGTAAAATAATGCGTAATTTTAATTAGTAAAATAGAATCTTATATGCGAAAGAATAATAAGATCTTGTTCAAAAACTAAAAAAAATTTTTTTTTAAATAAAAATTCTTTTATTTATCTTTATCAATGTTGGCTCAACATTGGGCCAATGTCGTCTTAACACTGGCATGAAAGTCGGGCTGATCTTATTATTTGGATATTATGCCGATGTCGGTGCGACATCGCAATTAATACTGGGCCGACAGTTGGAAGTTGGCTGCCGATGTTGGCCCGATTCTGGCCCAGCTATTAAACCGTATATGGGATAGAAATCTTATAAAGCGTTTTTTATTCTATCTTGTATAGTTTTTTTAATTACAAGAAATAGAATGCCGCCGTGTCCATTTGTCGACGGTGCCATGTGCTATATTATAATGTTTGTATACGATTGCAGTAATATTTCAAAATCATGTTACACTGGAATGTAATAGAAATATTACATTGTATCCTCGGAAGTCGATGGTATACCACCGAGAGTGAATGAAGCATTAAGCATGCACATACGAGCATGTCTCAAATGAAGATCTTCAGTTATGAAGGATCGAGAGACATTGCGATACAGGGTGATACAGAACGACCCAGCTGTCCTTGTAAAGACGTGTTCTTAGGTAAATTCTGAGACGATTTTTCCTATACGAAAATTTTTTCCGACGCACTGTCAATTTCTTACTTTTTGAATTATAACAGGATAAAGTTAGCGAATTACGGGCCGTGTAGACATGGTAAACAGAGGCGGCGCAACTCACCATTCGATGCGGGCGCTTACGCGGGGCACCCTTTGCGATCAGCCGTCTGACAATGAGAATTATTCTATTGCATAAAAGCATAAAACACACACGCATACGCGCGCGCACACATACATACACACACTCACACCTCTCTCTCTCTCTCTCTCTCTCTGTCACGTACCTTCTACAGATTCGACGTTTTTACTGTTGCAACTAGGATGAATTTCACGATCGTGGAAAAATAGCACAAAGACGTCTCACGTTCCTACGTGACGAATTAACGTCAAGAAATACACCAAGTTTGTTTCTCCCTTAAAAATTGTATCACAAAACTTGTAACACTTTTACGGATTTACTCACACACTTGATGGATAGCATATGAACGATTTACGAACGATTCTATTACTTCATTATTATTAATTAGTACCGGTTAATTACTCGACTCGAAATCACTTGAAATAAGAACGCGTCTTTGTGCTACTTTTCCACGATCGTGAAATTCATCCAAGTTGCAACAGTAAAAACGTCGAATCTGTACAAGGTAAGTAACAGAGAGAGAGAGAGAGAGAGAGAGAGAGAGAGAGGTGTGAGTGTGTGTATGTATGTGTGTGTGCGCGCGCGCGCGCGTATGCATATGTGTTTTATGCTTTTATGCAATAGAATAATTCTCATTGTCAGACGGCTGATCACAAAGAGTGCCCCGCGTAAGCGTCCGCGTCGGACGGTGAGTTGCGCCGCCTCTGTTTACCATGTCTACACGGCCCGTAATTTGCTAACTTTGTTTTGTTATAATTCAAAAAGTAAGCGTTGGACAAAATTTTCATATAGGAAAAATCGTCTCAGAAGAACACGTCTTTACAAGGACACCTGGGTCATTCTGAATCACCCTGTATATTGCAATATAAAACTTCCGTAATTTTCATTGTAATTCATAATATTACATTAATGCAACGTTGTAATATTATTATAATATTACTGACATATTATTGACATATTACGTACTATATGGGATAAATAAATTATTTCTCAATTTTCAAAATTTCTCTTTTTTAGAAGCTCTACAGATTCTAATTATTAATTTTTAATTTTTAAGAGAAAGGTAATACACCATTGCATTATGCAGCCAGGGCAGATAATCGCAAAGCAATGAGCCTGCTCCTCAAACAAGGCAGCTACATCGGACATATGAACATGTTCAACGTGCCACCAATCGTAGATATTCCAGTGTGCACGTTGTCAAACTGCTTCAATGACTGTCTGAAAATGATGAAGGATCAGACAAACAAATACGTAATTGAATTCGATTATCGTTGCTTGATGCCACACGTTTTCACGAAGCAGGATACAACTCAGCAGGCGGCTCGGGAAACGGAAGTATTCCTATACATCGCTTGTAACAAAAGTCTGAAACATCTGCTGAAGCATCCATTGCTCTCGTCCTTTCTGTATCTCAAATGGCTCAAGATACGGCATGTCTTATACGCAAATTTCATATTCTATGGGACCTTTTACTTTCTACTGAATGCCTATATCTTGAGCATGACTTATGAAAGTCCTCCAAAAGAAAACAAAATGCAAATAGTCAATAACAGCTCTGATATTGTTTTGGAAAATATTCCCTGCTGTCTGGATATCAGTTTTCTACGGATCTCCGTTATCGTATTATGGTTAGCTTTCACTCTTCGGGAGATTTTTCAATGCGCCTGCTGTCCATATCGTTATGTGATGGATTGGGAGAATTGGCTACAGGTCATGCTAATCATTTTCATCCTTATTTTGTTATGTGATGCATCATTATGGAGCAGCGTCATGGTAATCATATTGTCTGCTTTGGTGCTGGTAGTTCTGATCGGCCAACATCCAAAAATGTCCGCCAGCTTTGAAATGTTCCAGACGGTTTCTCTTAACTATGTGTACTTATTTTTTCCATATATATTTCTCATTGTCGCGTTTGCTCTGGCTTTTCATACACTTTTTAAGAACAATGCGAATTTTTCCGGTCTCGGGTTCTCACTCTTCAGAACTATCATTATGATCACAGGCGAATTTAGTTCCAATGATATTCCTTTCGACTCATATCCCGTTTGGAGCCACATTGTGTTCGTATTGTTCGTCTTTCTCATCGCCATTGTACTTTTCAATCTGCTTAATGGTCTAGCAGTCAGTGATACTAATAAAATCCTATCCAAAGCTGAATTGTTCGGACTTATCTCCCGAATACGTCTGATTGTTTATCTCGAAGACATAGCATTCGGTGAACCGTTTAATTGGTTCAACTGCGAAAATTCGCGATTTTTACGATGGAAACCTTTTGCCTTCCTCATCAACAGAATTCTTTTGTTTCCGCATTATTTGAAAAATAATAAGATAACTGTCATATATAATAATCTGGACGCTTACAATAATAAATATTACGTTCACAGCAATTCGATGAATCGTGACGAACATTGGCCTATTTTAGAAATGGATCCGAATATAATTAAACAAGCTAAACGCATTATTTTTGATAAAAATCAACTATCAGATAATGAAAAGATACTGATCGCTTTAAATAAGCAACAAGAAAAGTTAATCGCAATGGAGATCGCGTTAAAAAAGCTCAATCTAATTTAATTTAATAGAAAACTTTATAAAATTAATTTATTTTATAAGATTCATATAAAATTATTAATTAATCTTATATGCAATACCGTAATAATTACACCATCTTTCCATATAGCACCGAAATTTTTCAGAGATGTCACAGACAACTGAAAAAATAAAATATTCTGAAACGTTATGAAATATCTGTGCAATGTTTCAAAAATGTCTCTGAGATAGCAAGCCACAGTTCTTGCACTTGAAATCTTGCAGAAATCTTGCTGAAAGGTTACTGAAAAAATTTGAAATCTTTCTCAAATATTAAGAGCTTTTTATTCGTCCATTTTCATATAAAGTTTGACATTTAACGTTGTATTCATATGATATTTTGCAGAATTCTTTCATAAATATTGCATAAAATGTGAAAGATTTAAACCTTTTCAAAAGTTCTCTACAACAATCGATATTGGTTATTAAGTATGTGTTATTAAGATATTATAGTGCACATGGGGACAGGAATGCCTACTCATGTAAAGTTTGAGGCGTTTCACTTTCCATATAGATTACGTTACGTGAACTATAGAAAACCCAGAACGCAGCTAACTTCAGATGGACAGGTATTCTTGTCCCTGTGTGTACCTAGTTAAAAAGATAAAAGTCATCACACATAAAAAATTTTAGTAATGGTAAGGCCATAACTAAATCAACTACTCATAATTAAAAGCGGTCGTACGTTTTAAAATGCTCGACTATGATTGATCGATATGCTTATGGTCTTATATTACGACTAAAACTTTTTTATGTGTAATGGCCTTTAAAAGCTAGTTTATGGAGGCTGTAATAGTTAATTATGCCGGAACCGATAAAGTTCAATATTTCTGGATTTCAATGTTTCTGTTTATCAAGACCAGATACTGGTAACTTATACCACAACTGTAAAGTTGATTCAACTTTAACTTTACGGAATAATTTGACGGTTACCGTCTCCATAAACTAACTGTCAAGACACGCAGTCTCGAAAGCTATCGTTGTAACCTAACCAAACTTATCTCTTTTGCAGTGCTTCATAAAGAATACATGTGATATTCGAAAATGTACAATGGAAATATTAAGTAATAATTTAAGTTAAATCAGTAATTTACTTTAATATGTCTACGACATGCAGTATACCTCGATAAACCACGACAACAAATTTTACTGTATAAGTTAACGGCATTTAACTTATCGGTATTGTTATTGTCTGCATAAACCGACTTTAAGACTTCTGAGTAATCGGTTAAAAACTTCGCATTGATGGTGGTGACATAGTATCGCGGAAAAAATTAGAATAATAGACATAAAAAGTAATGTGTTGACGATAAAATTTTGTTATTTCATTATTACATATTCCATTGTAAAAATGTAACTTGTCTCATATTAATCAAATTCGTAAAAATGGACCGCAAGTAAAGTTATCTTTGAATTTTATACTTTAAAAGCATACTTTTCAACAACTGTCCATGTATTTTTTTACCCGAATAAACTTCACTTCACGTGCTTCTTACAACTATTTACAGATTGTCAAGACGAAAAAGAAGAGTTAAGAACCATTTTTACCAGTGTTGTAAAATGATCTCATTATTTTATTTTATCTAAATTCTCTTTATTTACAAATAGCACGCAAGAGACTTTTACGTGTAATTTCTCGTTTATGACATCACGATTTTAATATGGCCACGGCGACTATTCAGAAGCCTTAAAAAGTTAAAAAATTAAATAATTAACCTAACTTAGATTTTAGACTTTTAATTTTTAACTTAATTTAGTTACATTTCATCAGTAACTATTGACTTTTAATTTGACTTACTTGAAATTAATTATGCCATAAATAAAGGCATCGCGAAACGCTGTGCTTATGCCTACAAGTAACTTTACAATGTGTAGGGTTTGATTCTCAAACTTGTACGAATTTGTTCTCATACGAAACGGCCATATTCCGTATAATGATTGGTTGTATCATTATACAGTTTATTCAAGTACACCCAAAGAACAGGTTTTAGGTAAAACCGATGAGTTTTTTTATATTTTATAACAAGACGCTGAACAAGAATCGAAATTAAAACGCAATTATAACTGCTGATCATATTATTTAAATTTTTCTTGTCAACCAATACATTTACGATGGAAAAAAATTTCCCTAAGGCATTCAAATGTGCTTTTATAAAATATAATACATCAAAACCTTCGACTCACGTTGAATGGCTATTCAGTGCAGGTTTTGTTTTCGACAACCCTTGAGGAAAAATATCCGATAAAAATTTCAAATTGGCTTTATTACTTAACTTTTAAGTAGATAAATAGTCAAAAATTACGCAAATAGGTAGATGAAATGCTGACAGCATCTTAAAACAACGTCCTTGCTGAAAATGAGCGATTAAAACTGATTAAAAAAAAAGTTATCCATTTCGATCGGGACTTGTGTCCCGAAAATTTGGTATGAGAAAGGATTAAAATCATTGAAATCGTGTATAATTCAACAGTAATAAATATGAGAGACGCTCGTATTAATGTTAAACACAAAAATTTAAAAACTGGTCAAATTTACGAGCCAAACAAATCTGGATGTCAATATAAGCTTTAATTCGATCACAATTATAAACACAAATAAAGCGGTACGTTTCGGCTATACTTAGTCTTCTTCAGCCAAACGATATAAACTACTTACAAGAGGTTACATAACACGTTAAAATTTAAAAGAAAGATATATAAAATTATAGCCACTCGATTTGAACGTTAATGAAAAAATTTTTTTAAAAAACGTATAATAACGGTCATTGATTCCAACGCGACAATTGTAAAAACGGAATCGTCGAACAGTTATGCAATTTTTATCTCATCGTTGCTTACGTCTACTGTTACGACTGCTGTCGATGGAGGACCGATGAAACCTTCAGACGATGCATACACTGCACAAGTGGACTCATAACTTTGTTCCATCCCTTCTTTATTGATAATATAAAGAGAGACATCAAGATCCGAGCAATCGAGCAATTATATAATGAGCAATATTTCTGTGGACTCATATGCAACTCTCGACACCGGTAATTATTGCCACGACTGTTATCTACGTGAAAAAGGAGAAATAATGTTGTAAATGAAATAATACAACTCACTTCTGCACCCGATAAATCGACTTACTTTGATGTACATCATAAATGATAGACAACAGTTATGTGAGCACACACTATCGGCCAATGATCTTACTGCCTGAACAGACAAAGAACAAATGAGGCAGA
Organism: Solenopsis fugax; assembly: GCA_003595255.1. Classification (NCBI taxonomy): domain Eukaryota; kingdom Metazoa; phylum Arthropoda; class Insecta; order Hymenoptera; family Formicidae; genus Solenopsis; species Solenopsis fugax. The sequence continues at coordinate 4,380 of QKQZ01004928.1, read as the reverse complement.
GCGATAAACGAGCACTTTAATTGTTTTTGACCGAGTCAAGTAAATGGAAGTATGTATCGTGTAGCAGCTAGTTCCGTGTCATTGTAAGAGTTTATTCCGTTAGTTTGTTGTTTAATGTGTATCATTTCTGAAATTAATCTTTTTCTAAAATTCAATTCGGAGTTAAGAATTTTTATTTTTTCCCAATCAAATGTATGATTACAGATTATCTGATGCTCGGTTACCATGGAATGTCTTGATGGGTCGAGTTTAATATTATTCATATGCTCTCTCACTCTAATCCTCAATTGCCTCTTCGTTTGTCTCACATATGTAGCATCACATTCTTTACAGCAGATTTTGTAGACGACATTGTTACTGCAGCTATACTCCGTTCTGTCCTGATGTACTCTAATAAAATTACTAATTTTATCCACGCATCTAAAGCCTACTGTAAATTCATTTTTATCTATCAAAGATGCATTTATCTCAGAGACATTCCGGATGTAGGGAATAACAAAAAAATTTTTTTGTATTTTCTTCCTCCTAATCTCGATTCTGAGAGATTGCATCTCTAATAGAAACAGGCAAAAGTTTTTTATTAATTAATTTTTACTTTTAACCGCATCATTTATAAACAGACATTTGGTACTCCAATGAGATCACCTTTATCATAATAGCGCATGTTGTGTTGCAGGATTTAGAGGAAAAAGTTCTTAATTCCATTAACTTGGAATTACCGTTCTATTACCGGTATGTTGACGACATTATTATGGCAGCACCCGCAAATTGTGAGTGTGTGTGTATGCGTACGATAGATTATAAATTAGAGTTAGATTAGATTAAAGTTTAGGATAAGATGCGAGAATAAAATTGCGGAGTAGAATATAAAACTGTAGAATAAGTAAGCGAATGTGTATCGTATATACATATGTACTATATACATTATATTGCGAGAGAGTTGTATTATGAGAAATTGTAACCGTAAGGGGAGTCAATAAAGCGTTTTATATGTACAATAATAATTGAATTTTCCTGTGAACTTTGAAACCAATCATTTTGAATTAAAACTTCGGCTTTGAAATGAAAAGAACTGAAATGACAGTTATCATTGATTTTAATCCGGTTGGCTAGAAAACAAAATAATCCGTTTTAATTCGAAATATATATCATTTAATAATTTAATAAATAATTGAGGAAAAGAAGGGATTGTGGAATTTTGTTTTCTTAAAATAACTCACAATCAGTAAATATTAACGCGACACAATTTTAACCAACGCTAGTTTATTAGCCATAGAATTCTATCAATCACCCTATAGGTAAAAGTTCAGGTATGTACATAGAACGAACGTAATTACAATTTATTGAAGAGAATAAAATGAATGCGTTTGTAGACTAGTAGGAAAATCATGGAATACTAACAACTAATATCATGAAAGGCACTTTTAATTATTGTATAAAAAAGAAATTAATGACCTTTCGTAAATTTTACATATAAATAAGTCACAAAACAAGATATTACGTACATTCTGTAAAATATAGAACAAAATTTTATTTACAAAAAAATTACAATTTCTTTACTTAAAATGTTTTTAAAATAAAACCTTTTAAAATAATTTCTTTCCTTCTAAACAACATCTAAAGAAATTGTAAAATCGCAAGAAAGATGCATATGGTGGACGACCATATTATACAAATACAACCAACATATAACTTGATTTTATTTGCCGATTTCATACACACAAATTAAATTCAATAATATTATCAAACAGTTAATAAATTAGAGCAAAAAAATAACACATCGCCCTGAATGTGAGTGCGAATTTATCAATTCCAATTACATAAATTCAAACGCAATTTGATCTTGATTAACATAAAATATTAATAGCAAACGTTTCGATCTATCATAAAATCATTAGTGCCAAGGTGGATATGTTGAACGGAATCTTAGTAAGTATTAAGGACCGTTCATGAAAGTCTATATTCGAGTCATTAGATTAAGTCCAACGGCAATTTTCAAATCTGGAGCTTGTTTTTCTGCCGGTTGTCAAACAAGGAGCGTAAACTCCTTTTCTGTATATAGGTCGCGATGTGCCGATGTTTGTCCCGATCTTCAGGTACGAATCACTCGACTGATCCGGGATCACGGGCCGAATTCGCGCGTTTCGCGCTCAGACTCTAACGGGAGCTCAGAGCGAGGAGTCAAACGTATCTCATAGTATTTCGAAGCGTGGTTAATTACAGCAACGGGAGTGTAAACCGCAAACGGGCGAGTCAGTGGCTCGCGCAAAGAGTGATTCGTGTTTCCCGAATCTCGGTGATTTCCGCGGTAGATTCGACTAATGTATACAGTGCTGATGTGAGGCCTATCAACGGGCTAACCTGAACATTAATAAAGGGACAAGTGTCAAGTCCCGTGCAACAACTGTCGCATGATTTTGTGCCGAGCCACGCTTCGTCCCTTTTCCGCTCTCCTGCGCTTCATCCTCGCAGAGATAACCACGTGCCTTGTTATCTCTCGCTTTCTCTTCGTTTTCTCACGCTTGCTCCCGTACGCATTCTCTCTCTCTCCCGCTCACGCTCCGTCGCGCTTCCTCGCGCGAAGACAAGACGGTCGCACTACGGCCAGGGTCGCACACTCATCTCGCGCTCTGTCTGAATGGTTCCGGCGAAATTTAGTTCCCGCAAGGGTAAAAATTTACTACAGTGCGTCGCGAACATAAAGTTGGTCCTTTGAGTCGGATCGAGGTGACTCTCGTCAGACTTCCTGGACGATCCAGTGCGACAATCTTCAGTCGGGATTCAGCGACGGACAGCGGTGCTCCATCCGTTCGAAGACGAACAGCGATCTCTCGCTTCGTCTCGCAGAAGGACGTCTCCATCCATTCACTGGCGAACGAAGCTCTCTCTCTCTCTCTCCGTGCGTCTGGTCGACGAGAGACAGGCTGGGTTGGATGCCCGTGTCTGCGCCCTGGAGGCGCGACCCCCCGGCGGTCCCATATCCACATGCGATCTCGAGGAGCGTCTTGAAGCGCTCGAGCGCGCTAAGCTTAGTAATGAGCTCATCATCTTCGGCGTAAAGGAGCTCCCCTCTGAGGACACTCGCGCCGTCGCTGCCGGCGTCGTCTCCGCGCTGGGGACCTCTTAAGCTGGGCCACCTTGTAAACTTCTGGACGGACTTCGAGAGGTTTCTTCTTACTTTCTCCGCGGCGGTTGTGATTGGTGACTTCAATACCAATCTAAATCTCCAATCCTTCGATGCTTCCTCACTGCGTGACTCTTGCCAGAGCAATCACCTATACATCGTGCCGTTCAATGACACTCATCACACCGCCACCTCGCACTCGCGTATTGACCACTGCTTCGTCAGCAACCGATCCTTCGTCCTATCACATCATCAGCATCCTCTCTCCTTCCTCTCGTGCCATAACCTCATCGAGGTCACTCTTAACTGTCGTTTTAACAGAATTCCGCCTCGTGTTATCTCTGTTCGTGATCTTTCGAACCTTGACCTCGTGGCACTCCATGGCTATCTAGCCTCCCTCGACTGGGCTTCCTTTGATCTGTCCGTCGAGCTGGATGACAGGGTTGCCATTCTTACGGGCTTTCTCCTGTCGGCTCTTGACATCTTTGCTCCGCTCCGTACCTTCCACGCCAGAAGGCCTCCGGCTCCTTGGATCGATCGGAGGATTCGTCTCCTTATGCGCGATAGAGACTCGGCGAGAAGAGCTTCCCGTCGATGTCCCTCTCCTGCCAATCTGGCCATTTTCCGGTCTTTGCGCAGCGAGGTGATCAGCCTCTTGGACGCAGCCAGAAATGCTTACCTCGGTCGGCGCCTAAACTCTGTTACTTCTCCTGCTCGTCTCTGGTCCGAGCTTCGATCTCTAGGCCTGGCCAAACCACGCTCCTCCACCCTGTCTCCTGATCTCTCCCTCGACCAGCTCAATTCCTTCTTCTCCTCTGCCCATCTCCCCCCTCTCTCTGCACAGTCACTCTCACCTTCCCTATCGTCTGTCCCGTGTCCCTCTCCCCTCAGTCCCCCACCTCATTACCCTCCACCTTGTCTGACCCGTCTTCCTTCTACTTCCTGCACATTACTCCTGACATCCTCCAGAAGGCGTTCACCGCGGGCCCCGACAACCTCAGCCGTCGCTTCATCTTTGACTGTCTTCCTATCATTTTCTTTCCCGTCCTTGACCTACTTAATCTTTCCCTAAACTCGTCCACTTTCCCTTCCTCGTGGAAGCACTCTCACATTATCCCTCTTCCCAAGACTAAGGTCCTCTCCTCCCCCTCCGACGCGTTAGTCCCATCTCTCTCCTTTGCTACCTCTCCAAAGTCCTTGAGCGCATTGTCTTTGACCAATTAAGTAGCAAAGGAGGGTATACACACGGCCTCGAG
>QKQZ01004926.1:0-11123 GCA_003595255.1 Solenopsis fugax | reverse complement strand
CCGCGGGAGGCCGCGCGTTTACGCCGCGTTTGCGACGGCGAACCGTATCGCGCTTGTCTGAATAGAGAGCCGCCGCGTCGTCGACGCGTAAGAGCGAGACCAATAAGCCCGGCTTCTAGCGTCGGGACACATTTTCCCTGGCGATTCGCAATTCCCGCTAGTATCAGTCGCTGGTAATTAAATATGAAGAAGCGCACTTCGGCAGTAGATTCTGTGGGAATGTTAAGGGACTGTTAGACTCGGCAAATGCTCGAACTTCAATTAATTAGTTGTAATTAATCGTGCAGTTAGATTAACTAAGTTACGGGTAAGAATGCTTCATAAGATCAACTTTAATATTATATTTTCTCTGAGTACGTTCGGGAGTAGCTCTTAAAATTTCAAAGTTACAAAACTCGGTAATTAAACCTCACGTTAAAATTCTATATTCAAAAACGATTTCTGTAAAATTGAATGAGAAAATAAAAATTACGTTCTCCAAATATAAAGAAAATATTTTATCGAAAAAAAATGCGAAGAATATGTACAGGTGGAGTTCGTTAGCGTGTGTAACGCTTCGGTTTCACTTCAATTTATAAATTTACTCCTCTCCGAGTACCACAACTTTTTTTTGCTGAGCGGCGACACGCAAAAAATTAACAAAGCGCGTTAAAATATTGAGTTTCAACGACGTGAAATAACGGATGGACGTATTAACAAACAATAAATTAATTACAATCGATTCGAATAAGATCGATATCTATCTTGCCGGGGCCTTTTTATCCGTTCTCCCGTTTAATTTGCCAATGTTTGAACAGAAGTTAATTTTCACCCGTTTCCATATCGGATATTTGCCGGTACAAGGATGAACTTTCCACATTCCGTTTTCATTCCGGAGTAGACTATATATTAAACCTTTTTTATGAATAAAGCTGTTAATTACTTTTACTTCAACATAATACAAATTATATTTGCTGTACTATTTTCATATTAAGAACGTAGCTAAACGTTGAAATGCTGAATCTTCAATATGTGTGTGTGACAATTTGACAATTTGATCAATTTAACACGAATTATTCAAAATCATATTATATTAAGTCACATTAATGTCAAATTAACATTCAGTTATGTTGAAAGTTCAACATAAAATGTTAAAATGATTTTTACTCTGCACATTCATCCGAATCTGTGAATATTGAAGTAATACACTTATTAAATTCTTTTTTTCTACATGGTATATATAAATATTAGTGTAAAATTGTGATTTAGTATTCCGTCATTACTTCGTAATGGCATCATTTATTCATCATTGATTAAATTCCGTGAGCACAAATTATATCAATTAATTATTTCATTTAAATCACCTTGCATCATTTAACCGTGTGATCGCCGATCGCCATCTTCGAATGGCACGGGTTATTCAACGCTCACAAGCGGAAACAAAGCTCTCTTTCAGCGAACGTTCATGGCGGCGCACGATGGCATCCGGTCGCGCGATGATCCTGCATCGGTCGCTCCACGTGTGGTCGCCAGCGATGAAACAAAGTCCGCGTTACTTAGCAAAATACAACGCAACGTAACGCTATACGAATTCGTCATTATCGTCGTCATCATCGTTGTCGCCATCGTTACGTAAATTGACTGGTGACTACGTGGCCACCAGTTGGGCGAAATGCGGATGTGCGATCGGCCGATCGCCATTCGATCTGTAAATGCGAGCAGAGATCGACGGGCGCATTCACGTGTCGAAGGAGGTATAGAGACCAACGTGGAGCTTGTCAAGCACATCGGGTGTTTCCTGATCTCCTGACTGTCATCCTGGTCCTCTCGTTCCCTTAGCCGATCTCAGCAAGGTAGTTATGGCAGGACAATTGGGCAATTCGAGTTTCTATAGACGCGCTGTGGTGGTCACGACAGTGCATTGCCTATCGTTCAATGACGAAGACATGTTCGATAATAGTTTCAATGTCAATTATGCCTACTATTTTTGTGTCAATTCTATAAGTTGTCCTTATATTTTAGCTGCAAATTCTTGTGTATTGTTTCTCGTTTAGTTTTCAGTGGACTTCATTTCAACTTAAAAATAATTTTATTTTGATATTTGATTACAAAGATATCTAATTCTTAAAGATGAAAATTTGTAAAATTGTAACGTATGGTTCTATCAAACTTTCATTAGATAAATATAATTCACGATTAAATATGAATCGCGATTATTAAAAGAATTCATATATGAAACGACAAAAGATAATAAGGTTGCCTATATCGATTTCATCGCAATTTGTAGTAATAATTACAATACACATTTTCTCAAAGTTATATAAGCTTACTCAACATTCTTCGTCGTTATCTATTAGGCATTTCTGTTAACAGTAACCATTAATAGGAAAAAGCTAATAGATAGGTCTACCTGGGCGTTGCACGTTCATAAATCATACGATCGATGAGCAAGCATAATTCGATCATAACTTTAAATACATGCATAGCGATCGATGCGGTAAAAGCACAGGCTGCTGCTTGTAAATACGAGCGCATCGGCTGCTTCCTGTCTAGCTCATACATATAATCTGATTCAATAAGTAATTTGCTGTACACACAACATCACATTTTATCAGAAACCTCGTTGAGTTATTTTTATTTAAGACTAACAAAAATTGCTTAGATTCCACGCGTACTTATTTATATAGATAGCTACTACGATGTTATTTTAGTAAAATTGTTAGTGTGTAAATAAAATTTTAAGTAATCTACGTCGCACATGAGCAAAACAAAAATTACTATTTTAGCTTCTTTACATTTATAATATCAACTCGGAAAAGTTAATAGAATTATTTTTATCTTATGTTTAATTCAAAAATAATTTTAAAAAATTAAATACTCGTTTCAAAAATATTTCCTCTAAAAATTATAAATTCCTATACACATGCAATATGCATAAGATGTCTCACGTATACGCACACACGCATCTTTTATATTTTTGTACATAACATAATGTATATGTACAACGTATATTGTTCTTAAAAGTGTTTTGTATCGCACAAATGTTATAAAAAAACAAGTAGCATTTTAATCGTATCGAGTATAAGCTGATGGATCGAAAAAACACAAACGAGAGTCCGGAAGTAATCGATAATAAAAAATAAAAATGCAGATGCGTCTGATATGAACGTATCGTCCAATCTATGACATCGACACGCTCCGATTGTAGCTCCAAATGTATATATGGAGATTGATGCACCAGAGGAGTGAAGGACTGAGGGCATACGAATGCGCGGACACCTGTCAAATACATTGAACATTTCAGCTTCCTATCTGTCGCGTTTATACTCTCGATAGACGCAAAGCGCGATTCAATAAGTAATCCGCGTCTGCACGTTACTCTTGAATGCATGCATCTTACCAGCGAATATATTATTTAGCTTGTCCTTAATCGCCCTTAAACATTTTTCATCGGAAACTACTTTTAGCCAGAGACATTTTGCGAAGACATGACGCGATTTACAATTTAAATCCAAATTTGCAATATGTTTGCATGCTATTTTTTATCGTTAACACGAATCCGTGACAAATTTCAAGGTGATGTATTGCTATCAGAAGTACACAGCCAAGAGAAAACCATTATTTAAGCACAGATTTTTAGATGTAAATTTACCTACAACAACGATATGTATTTGATTTCGTGTATACATGCGTGGAACTTGCAATGTGGGATGCGTATACAGATTGATGTATTGAAAGTGAAGGACTGTCTGTCTATGAATAGCTGGCACCTGTCAAGTACATCGGACGTTTCAGCTTGTTGTCTGTTCCGTTCCTCTCGATACTCACGACACCGTTCAATAAGTAATTTGAAGCAGCGCGCGTGTAGATAGGCAGAGTGAAAGTAGACCGTAATCTTGTAAATCGCCTTGTTGAGCACATCCGAGTTTTAACTAGGTAAGAATTGAATATGTTCTTTTGTACATATTATTAGATTTACTATTTCGACTGCTTGATATTAAATTATTCTTTTTATTCAGTACTTTTAAATTATATATTTGAAATCTGTAATCTGCAGATATATAAAGGAAGATTGTCGACACCGACATATCATTTTATTTTTGGATTATATTTCTTAAAAACAGTTTTAAGACTAAAAATAAAAGTTTTGAAACGTAAATACAAACTAGAAAGTGTCTATCATTAAATGATGTAGCAATATAAGAGGTATCGCTTTAAAAGATCTTTGTCAATATTAACAACTTTTTTTATATTTAAAATAATAAATTAATTATAAATCCTAAAAAATATGCAATGACATTGCACAAACTGTAAATAATATAATGCAAGACAAATGTGATTAAGCACATACTTCACATACGATTATACTATTTGCACATACATAAATAGTAAAGAGAACAAATTTGTTTTATTCTTACGTGAACATTTTTGTAAGATAATAATAGAGAAAGAAAAATAGAGGTGCCCACGTATCGACTCGATTATGTGATCTGCATATATGCATCGATCGCGGTCTTAAACGTATGTATAGCGATTGATGTATTAGCAACGAAGGGCTGTCCGCCTGTGAATACGCGAGCACCTGTCAAGAACACTGGACATTTCTACTTTCCTTCTACGGGCTGCTATTCTTTGTAGGTACTATTCTATAAGTAGTACAGGCATTGCTATAGGAGACAGGGAACAGAGTTACTGTCAGGAGGCCATCACGGCCTATTGAAGTAGGATAATAATCAACCGGCCATAGATTCGATATAAAGACAATTTTAAGCGACTGGACAGACGTACATAAGTGCGGCCCTGAGTTATCTGTATGCAGGCGTTTCTATACATTTGATTACTAATTATCCTCGCCTTCAGCATGCCAGATGCAAAATAAATATGAAACTCACCTATGCAGTTCGGAAAGCTGCACAGGAATAAACTGTGTAGTGCAACTGATTAAAGTTTATCCAGTGTTTAATGTAGAAATTCAGGCTAAATACATAATAAAATGCAGCAAATGTTAATATTTGGGAGAAACAGCTTCAATATGTGTAAAATCAGTTATTTATAAAATACTTTGTATAAAAATTATTATCAGAAATGTTTTATTTAAAACTGATATAATGTAAAAATTATTTAGTAACATATGTCAATAACATTGTGCGAATAATGAAAATAAAAATGATAATATATGCAATTCCTGATTCTTCCTAGTTCTTGCAGTATTTTTGCTACATAACTTCTTTAAATTATAAAAAATTATAAAAAATTTACGAATTAATTGATAAATATAGTATTACTTTGTACTTCCAAAGATGATGACAAATTTTTATGTATACAATTTTTTTTATTGGAGCTTTAAAGTGAATGGTACTAATTGGCATTTCTTTCCAAAGTCAAACGCCATCGATATTGAGCTTGCCAGAGAGACGGCGATTAGCGATATTTCCATCGAATATATAACTCAAACAGCGAATGCGAAAACCGAATTCGTGCCACTTTGCCGTTCGTTTCGCCTCGTCAAATATGGACAATGGTTCGTCGATCAAATCGATTTTACATACGTATGCGTATATGAACTCGTGAGAGCTGCAACATCGTGTCGCTGGGTATGTCGTTATTCATTAAACCGACATCCTTGTACTTCGGTTGGTCGAAACGATAATCGATATAGGTTCTGTACTGTAGTCAAGCATCAGTATGTTTTACGCTGAAATTCACGGAGAATTATATGCGCAATTGGGACATAGTAACAAGAATCGATCCGCACATTGAAACAATCCGATGAAGATTTGATGAATGCAAATTAATTAATAATTGTAATCTAATATTTAAAGCCCTAGCAGTGGCTGTAATATCGCAAATTTGTTATTAAATATCAAAAGCGAGAGATTATAATACTGAATGTTCTGAAATGTTAAAAGTATCTCATTTTTTACTAAACTATAAAAAATTGTATTTATTAGTGGAAATTTTGAGATATGAAGAATAAAATAATAGATTTTAAAACTTTAATCTGTACTAGCTTGATTAACATATAAAAGTTTTACAGTTGTAATACTATATAACGACAATAAAAAAATGATTTTAAATTCTCGATAATTCTGTTTAATGATGTCCCATTTAATATGATATTATTTTACATAACTTTTTTAACGAGTGCGTTATAATCTCCAGATATATCATGATTTATTACAAGTCTTTTATTTAAATAAGTAATTAAATTTGGGGGAAATTATTTTAATTCTCAATGGATAATTTATAATTTTTTAATTTAATCTTTATTTCATATAGTTGCTTTTGCTAAGAGTAGATTAGTGCATACGACAATTTTTTCCTTACTTTCATGAAAAGTGACAAAAGCTGGTTCGAGTGAAAATCGTTTCGCACGAGTTTCGCATCGACCTGTGACTCCCACCGATAATTTCCAGACAAACCAGGCAATTTTCTGATTGTTTTATCAATAACGGTTCCCACTCGTGGCACATTGGAAAAGGCGTGGCACGCGGCAATCGCAGTGCTTTCGATAACGCGCGCGTTAATCCGATCCGTTCTACTCCACTCGCACGCATTCGCGCGAACTTACGAACTATCTCGCGAAAGACTAACGGTCTTTAAGACGAGAATTGCGAGACGATTAATGTAAGGTATTATACATCGAGGATCGAGAGGATCGAGGGGATGATCGCGCACGAGCATTCGGCTTTTATCGGAACGCATCGATCCCGCAATTAATCGGCGCCGATAGCACGCGGCTTCATCGTTGTAAATTATAATACACGCCTACTAAGCGATACACTTCCTACTCGCTTAATGAAGTACGATCACTAACGGGATTCCAACGAAGGCCTCAAGGTCGACCAGGATGATCACAGTTAGAGGCAGTGGCATTGTTCGTCGATTTACATATCGATCCTCAAAGATCCTCGAGGAAGGTGTATTTCATCGGCCGCGTGGGATCAGTAATAATTTTCAATATCTATTATTAAAGGATAAATTTTCATTGGAAATTACACGTACAACGGGGAGCGGTAATAAACGTCGATCTATTCAAACAATGTGGCAAAGAAACGTATAATCATTATTTAGTAATTATTTAGTAATTACAATCTAAAATATTATCTCATCAACGTCGCTCTTCAATTACGAAATGTTAATTATTTGATATCGTGAAAATTTCGAAAATACTTAATTATTATAACCGCAAAATTGTTATTTTAAAAGCCGCGGAATTGCAAAATGATGGATCACGATGATTGCATTGTACGCCATTAACCATTCGCATTATATTATATAAATGATGTAGACCGTTTGATTGCGATCCTAAATTGCACGAATACGTAACTCCCGGATAACGCGGGAATCATACGGTCCATTCCGCTGACTTCTCTCAATTGTGTCAAAGCAAGATAAGCGCGATATCTCGAATGGGACAAGTTGCGTTCGCTATGCGCCCGATCGTTGCATTCCACTGTTATCGTCGCCGAACGTCGCGACACTACGCTTTCCGCGGACCATTTCGCTTATGACGTCCTCGCTATCCCGGTTATTTATCTCTTTTCTTTTTTTCCCTCCCCCCCCCGTTCGTATCTCTCACACACGGACGCATTCTCGTTTGCTCGCGTGAACCTCACGTTCGTGCTCCTTGCACGAGATATCAAAGCGCGGTCTCAAAGCCGGAATCGTGCATGCGCTTCCCTCGGAGGACGAAGAGTCTGAGTGCCTCGTATGGGCGCGCTGCAGCGGCCGATGCAACGCGCGAGGGCGTCGCGAGTAACGGTGACTAATGAAAACACGCATTCCCTCGTATCGCGGACGCGTGGGACGCGCCATTGTGCCTTCTTCTCCTCCTCCTCCTCCTCCTCCTCCTCCCTTCCCGTACTTCTTTCGCCGCGTATCACAATCAATGCGGCCGTACGCGGCGAAATCGAAGATACCGCGGATGTCACGACGCCGTGATTTCGTAACGCGTTGTCAGGATAATCGTTCGTACGTTGCAACACGCGTTTCCCACGTCGCCAACGCACACTCAGCCCGTTACCTTAATTATGACGAATACGATAAATTGTGACGAATATAGAAATTCGGACTTTCCAATGCTTGAACTTCTTTCAAGTGTTGCAAGATATCTAGATATCTAGATTCAGAACGTCAAAGGTATAGTTTTAAAGACTTGGGGAAAAAAGCCGTTTTTTTCAATTTTTTCTGTTTTTTTTTCTTCTTAGGGGTAGAAAAATTCATCGGAAAAATTCAAAAAGTATACTTATGGTGGTACCTCATCAGTATCAAAGTTACCTGTTTTACGATATGATTTCTTAACTCTAGCTCGCCACACTTATTTTCGAGTCCGTAGTTTGCCATACTTCTATTCGTGAGACAGCTCGATTTTTTGTCTTGTTACTTTCATTCTAATTAATATTTTAAAGCTTGTATTGTAAAAATTAAAAAATATATAGTCTAAATACCATGCTCATAAGATAATAGCAGGTCGAGAGAATGATTTGAAATAATTAAATTTATAACTATATATAGGAAGAAGTAAACTATAAAACAATATTACACTTCAAGAATTCACCGGATCAGGGTACGGCGAACTAGAGTTAAAAATTTGTGTTAATGAGAAATGACTAGAAAACGGTCTTTATAAAGTTAAACTAATATTAGTTTCTGTCTTTGAGTTTCTGTCCTTAAAGTTTTTTCTTTTTATTTATGATAATGTGAATACGAGGGAAACAAAAAGCAAATCACAAAAATAAATAAAAATAGAATTAATGTATTTTTTAAATAAAATAAAACGTATGCCTCTTGATAATTGCTAGTATACAAAATTCTTCACAAAATGATTAACATAAATATTAACTTAAATTAGTCTTTAAACTAGTTGTTAGAATTACATTTGTTCTTAGATAGAGTTTGTTTAATAATTAATAATTTATTTAACCTCAAGTGATGTAATATTCCAAATATAAACATAAAAATTAGCTCAATATTAATTCTAGCGCTTATACAAGGTATCTTACTTTAATAATATTGTAAAATTAGGTAGCATGTCATTTACATAGCAAAAACAGCAATTTTTCACAAAAAAGCAATTTTTCAGAAAAAACCGGAATTTTTCTGGTTTTTTTCCAGCGATTTGAAAAAAGTGGTTTTTTTAAAACTATAGTCAAAGGATATTTTTGATCCTCTTCGTTAAAAATTTTATTTGAGTGACGTCGTTGCTTACAGTTATACGTACAACGTACCGTTACCATTAAATAATTTCTTTTTTTTTTAATGTCGGAAGCGGAAGAAGTTGGACAGGCGCGTTCGCACATATATACGTGGAAATATTTTTCCACTTATGCAGTCCGCGTGGGAGATAAATTTCTAAAAGTGATAAACTCCTGGTAGGCAAATAGAAGTGATGTAAAATATACACAACCGTACACACGAGCGCACACGCGCCCGATGCATGCCCAGCAGGCAGACGAGCAACGGTGCATTTGCACGGCATAGCGCGGTGCATCGGCGCTGCATCCCGCCGCTCACGCGCTGAAAATAACGGTGACTAACGAAAATAGGCATTTCCTCATCTCTCCTATGACGGTGCGCGCGATAAGCCTTTACGTTTTCACCTCGCGAGCGAGCGAGCGAGAGAGACAAGGAGGGAAAGAGAGAGAGAGAGAGAGAGAGAGAGAGAGAGAGAGAAAGAGAACGCAAAGCCAAGCGCGGTACATTATGTTGAATTTTGCAGATCATGTGATGTAACACATTTCCGAGATCGGCTGCCCGTGGTCGGCGGGAACGTTACTCGAAATTATACGCAAATTGGATCTTTATAAATTACACGGCGAAACATGAGGCGTCGCGCTTACGAAACTATGGACTTGACAATTGCTTTAACAAAGGAGTGTCATATGAGCGGCATAAAATATATCGATTACAACGTTCTTATTCATAGAATATAAAATATATTTTAGTGGTCCAATGTTAGCCAATTTTTTTTTTATCAAGATGCTACAATAATTTGTTTTGAACTTTATGAGATTTTAATAGAAATAATACGAAAGGTATAAAATTATTATTTCGTGACTCTTTCTTTTATAAAAAGCGAGGGCGTCGCAAATCGGATTGCATGTGCATTTGATTTAATTAAAAATCATTATTTGAAAAATCACAATGAGAAAACGTACCGTTATACATAACACAATTCTATAAAATGAAGAATAATAAGCAAATCCGATTGCGTCGACATTTCATTTTGATCGGAGCATTACAGCGGCCGTGCATAATATTTTGTAAAGGCAATTAAAGATAAAATAAAAATCTCTTACTGGGAGGTTAAACAACTGACATTTTCTACTCTATAATAAGCAATCATAGGTATTTTCGCATCGAACATTGAAATAAGCAAGTCAGCATTCATCACTTCGATAAATATCTCATTAATATTTACTAAGCACACATTGAAGATTCTGCGAGAATAGTAAAAATATCGGTATTATATATAATTATTGTCAAATCTATTAAATAACCCGTTAGGTACATTAAGTAAGTTTTAAAAATAGATACATGATTTTCTATTTACTAACGCAATATCTATCTTATACAGAAAGAGGTTCATCCCGAGTTTTGTTAAATTATGAAAGAATTATTGATTCTCTGGTGCTTGGTGATCGATGTTAAAATTAATTGAAGAGATAAATTAACAATTGACTTAATATTGAGAGACAATAATTTGCAACCAAAATATCTCTCATTTAATGGATCAGACTTTGTTTAACAATATAACGTCATTATGTGAACTTCATTGAATATTAGTATCATTATATGTATGTATATAAACTTTGCTGGTATTTATTAATTAGCATAATTACGAGCCACAGTCTTTTCATAATCTTTTTAAATAGGCCAATTTATTCACTTCTGCAAAAAAATGTATTTATACTTTTACCGATTAATCAAATGATTATATTAAAGAGAGATACGTAATTATATTACTTTACTTTAATTGTGATGTAATTTTAACGCTTTAAAATATTTCGATCAACTCAATAGATATCGGCAATTCTAGTTCAAGGCGTCGAGTTGTTTATTCCGCCAGGTAGACCCGGCGGCGAACTTTCAGCGACGAAACTTTTACGCGCGGCGAAAGTTTCGATCGGCCTCAAGACCGC
>QKQZ01004922.1:0-19592 GCA_003595255.1 Solenopsis fugax | reverse complement strand
ATTATTAAAATGTAATTAAATTAAATTAATTTAATTATATTATACTTTATAATATAATAGGATTTATTTTTATTATTATTATTATTATTATATATTATTAAAATGTAATTAAATTAAACCCTTCGTGAAATAACTATTACATTTGTGCGATATTTAAAAAAATTCCCTACTAAACTAAAGCAAAATATTAAATTTTATTCGAAGCATTAACAAAAGTTATAATTAAATTCATTTTCATTCTATTATTTCTGAATTATTTACGTAAAAATAAAAAATACAATTCCGCCAGAAATCATATTTATTTAGCCGATTGTTCCACAGTATTAAATTTAAAAAATACAGGTATTGTGCGGAACTAAGAATCACCTGTCTCATGTACGACAAAGAGCTGCGTTTATCGCGGGATATGCTAGGCAAATGAAGTGATCTGAGAATTCGCGTGATCGTCGCGACTCGATTATAGCTCGATAAATCGTGCACGAGCACAAGCAAGAATTTTATCTCGTGAAAGTTATCGTGCGGCTATCTTTATTTAGTAGACACAACGGGTTTATCACTTTCGACAAAAATGTGCAGTCCAACTAGAATGCAGGCATGTACAAAGGAACGCGTACGTGATTTGTACCTACGGACTCTGTCCGCATTCAATAAATTAACGATAAGACATTACAATGTTCCAATATCTTTTTCAATTCATCGACACGTAATTATGTAACTTGAGCAGGAATTGCCGTTCTGTATCTCGATCGAAATTACACTCTAACATGGCTCAAACAAGTTTTGATACTTGTTATTTGTATCAGTTATACGTTAGTTGTGCGCACGTACTATTTAATTGTATAGAGGAGCTATTCCTGCTACTTGTATAATCCGCTTTCACGCTATTTTGTTATGCTTTAGTTATTTGCCGCTGGATAGCAAAGTATTTCTAATTACTAAACAAATAACAACATAAAAGAACTCTTGTTTTAATAAAAGTTATCAGGTTGAAAAATTTCCTCTAAATTTGAGTTTTCTTATTATCACAATAATTTTTTTGGAGGATGAAAAGTTTAAAAGAATTTTTAAAAAAGAAAAATATGAATAGCTAATATTTTTACTTTTTGAAAAAATCTTCCTTACCTACACAGTAGCAAAGCGCAAATTTGAGGGAAAATTCCCCAACCTAGCAATACTGTTCTAATACACATTCCACAACTAAAATAACGCCAAGTCATAAATGTGAAACCATGAGAAGTGCGCTGAATGTGATAAGAATATGATTATGATTTTTGTCTATAAAAACACCTTGTGCAGTCTAATTAGTGGTATTTTCCACCTTTATTTCATAACCCCAAACTTCTTTTCCTGCTTAAGTTTTTTTATTAATTCTATTCACATGGCTGCGTTCCGATATACGGTACACTGTCAGTGCTGAAAATCTAATTCATGTTACATATAAATTTTCAGTACTAGCAGTGAATTTCGAAACGCCACCATTGTTTATCTAAGCTTCTATCTGTAATATAACTGATATCAATTTATTGTTAATAAATTGATATCAGTTATAATAAATTTCTATTATATATACTTATATCACATAAATATTAAACTCGGTTATTTTTAAAAAACAAAATGATAAAATCCCTTCCTTTCTTTTATTATACTTAATAACATTTATACTAACAAAAATATCATAACTGCATTATTTGTATATGAACTATGTATAAATTAATTACATTGTCGACTTTCTTTGGCTGATAACATTGGCATAGCTAACGCGCCGTGTGTATCTTCGCCAACTGATCGACGTATACATGTTTCTTATACATTCCCCATGAATTCCGTTACGTAATACGCCGGCCGTTCCATGGGTCAGGCTCGATTTATCTGATCGATACGTCCGTCGCTTCGATCGATCCGAGCGCAGTAAATCTCGAAGAAATATCATCGCAGGACGCAACGATACTCTGTCCATTGTAACTTGGATTTCGACATACCGTACTTGGTACATAAATGCGACAAGATTAACAAAATTAGATTCTTTAATGATTTTTGATGGTACTGTTAAATAAATATTAATGCGAATAACAATGTTAAAACATAGTCCAAAATTTAATCCTTTTATTATGCCTTTGACCTTATCTCATCAGGCACGTGATCAGATCGCAGGGAGAGAAGCAAAAAAATAAATATCTCTTGTTTCTTTTTTCGACAGTCCCGTCCGTCCGGTTTCACACTTTTCACGATACGGAAAGGGTCCAGCAGATTGACAGACAGATGCGTCCAGGAAGAGGTCCTCGCGCGCAATTTGTCACGCATGAATATGTTAATGCACGTCACATGCACACACACACTCATACGCACGCGTGTGCACGCGTATTCATCAGTGTCACAGACAGTCATGATTGATGCACGTCCAAAATTTTTCTTCTTTGTTTCTACCCCTCCCTGTCTAGCTTTTTAAATGGTTCGGACCATCTTTTACTTACTTGAAAAAATATCTCCCCTGTTTCGTTTTAACTCTGGAAAATTCTTCATAAGTTATATGATCTAGTTTTTTATATGCATTTATTCATTTCTAATTTATTCCTACTTTCTTATTCGTGAACGTTTTTTTACCCACTCCGAAGCCAAATGCTGCACATGCAGCAAAGGGATTGGGCACGTGAGGGTTCCTTTTGTATCGATGAGCAACTGGGTTGTAGAAATCCGATCTACCTGTACCTGTTTCTCGTGGTGGATAATCCATCTGTCGTACAAGTACGACGGTGCTCTTAATGCGATTTGATCCCATTGGGAAGAGATAAAAACGGCACACGTGAAGCAATAAAATATAAGTCGAAAGGAGAGAGTTCTCATATTTGAAGTCTAATCTAAGGTTACGAATGTTCTACTTTAGAAGGACATATAAATAGATCTTTAGTCCTTCGTCCTCTTACAAAGGTAAGGAACAAAAACACTAAATGTCCAGTTGTGTGCTATTACAGTTTTGAATTCCAATCTTTAGTTCCGTGTTGAATCTTATAAAGAAATCTTATTGTTAAACAATAAGCAGTTATTTAAGAAAAAGTTGATATATCAGCCAAATAATTCAATAAAAAAAATTAAACATAAATTCTTATTACAATACATAACATTAACAATTCAATTTAATATGTAAAATTTTAGGGTAAGAGTAAAATAATTAAACATATATTTTAAATGAAAAAATATAGAAAGAAAATGAAAGGAAACGTATTATTATGTTGTACTAAAATAATTAACGTGATTATACATATATACAATATTGTATATACACATATTATTTTAGTTAAAGAAATTTTAATAATAAAAATGTTAGACTCTCGAAATTGTCAAAAATTGAATTTTACAGGGCTAATGAGAGTAAACGCGCAGTAATTGATGCGCAACAAATTCCTTTTATTCAAAAATTATTTTCATATGAACGTTTCGGTCTCGCTTCGAACCATCCTCAGCATAAAAAATAAGTTATCCAGATATTAATGTCCTTAATNAAATAAGTTATCCAGATATTAATATCCTTAATATGATCGAGGAGTATATCTCAATGAATCCAAGATGTTGCGTTGGCACATGGTTGAATAGACCAGTGACAACCAATAGGATAGAATGATTCTAAAGTTTAGAAAATATTTGATGTTATATTACCTCAAGGAAACGAGAAAAACGTTGAGAACTCACCGATCGATGCCATGGAAAGATACGTAAAACAAAATTCTTCAATAATCATTATGTCGTACTAATTAAATAATTAAATAAACTCGCTGTGATATGATATATAAGCGGCTACTCTGAACGGTTAACGATTTATCATTTTCTAAACTTTAGAATCATTCTATCCTATTGGTTGTCACTGGTCTATTCAACCATGTGCCAATGCAACATCTTGGATTCATTGAGATATACTCCTCGATCATATTAAGGATATTAATATCTGGATAACTTATTTTTTATGCTGAGGATGGTCCGAAGCGGGACTGAAACGTTCATATGAAAATAATTTTTGAATAAAAGGAATTCGTTGCGCATCAATTACTGCGCGTTTACTCTCATTAGCCCTGTAAAATTCAAAGAAATTTTAATTTTTTTACGTATATCTCCTCTTTTGTTAACATTTTCTACAGTAAGATGTCTTTCTTTCGCTACTGTGACATTCGGTAACTTTAACATAATCATCATTAAAAGTAAAAATAAATTAAAACAAATTGAAAATAAATTAAAAGGAAATTAGTGATAAAGAGATCTGTAATTACAAATTACAAATGTACGAGACTTCCTGTTACGTCCAGTTCACAAAATTAGTATTCTTACGATCGTTTGATATCTGGGGATGTCTGTATCATGTCACACCTTCGTTTGCAAATATAGGTGTGTATATAGGGACGCGTTTGGTTTACCTTGTCAAAAATCATCAGGGGTTCTTTCTCCCTAGCTCTATCGGTGACGACTTCATCACGGTGGCATGGAAATTCGACGAAACGATAAATCGACGGCGGCGGCGGCGACAGTGATGCATCAACGTTGACATTGTCAGTCTACTGTGATTTATGATGTGCCTATATTAGCAACATTGTTCTTTTTTCCTTCCATCGCCGATCGATTTCCGAATGCCCAGGTGATCGTCCGTCACCCCTCGATGAACAAAAATCAAGCGACGTACACGCTAGCGAGAATACTTGATGTGCGGTGATTATCATTTGTCAATCAAACGATGTTTTTACTCAGTACACTCCCAATCGAGATAGTAAATAGTCGAACACTTTTCTTTATATAAATTGTGATTCGATATTATTTGTCTCGGTAGAAAATCATTTGTAAGCGAATGAAATTCGAATGAAAGCTCTCTCAATCGAGACAACGGAAAATATACCGTCGAAATCTGAGATTGTTCTGGAAAACGTTCAATCTACGGGGGTTTCGCCGTAGTTTTCTGTCACGCTCACACGCTGGACTTCAGATGCAGCAACCTCACAGTGCGGAATACATCCATACGATCGTAACGCAGTATCACCGGCCTTTTGCATCTAGTGGTATACGATGCGAGGATCGAATAAGAAGAGAGATATATTCCCGCCAAGCCTATTGCGCGACCGTAATCCGAGCCTTCCTAGTTTATTCGTATGGAGTTTTCGCGAAAGCCGTATAAGGCATGTACAGACGTTCAACTTTCAAAACACTTAAATTTTATTGAAAAATTTATTTAAAAAATTCTGTCATATATTTAAAAATAATCTGAAATTAACAATATATCCTCTGAAAAATTAACTCTTTGTTGCATAAATCTTTTCTGTTAAACTTATTTTGCTAAATCTTAATATATGGGGATTTTTGAGAACGCTGAAGGCAAAGCTGAAGTCGAAATTTAAAAGTCAAGATGGTAGATTTAATATAGCGGCTAAAACTATTTTATACATATAACCTATATATATGTTCAAAAAAAGAAATGTATAAAATATTATATGTAAGAGTTTTTCGATCTTGCCCTTTCAAATCTAAAGTCAAATTTGAAAATTCAAAATGACAAATCCAATAACGAAGAAATCTTTTAAGAAGAACCTAGAGTTAAATTGCTAATGATTTTAATTTTCATGATATTACATTTCTGGATTCTTCTTAAAAGCTGTGTTGTCCGGCAAGTATGCGGCGCGCAGTTTGGGGAATCTTCGAAATGTCATTTAGAAAATTATTATCGAGCACTAAGACCGGTGCTTTCGATCGGTATAACTATTCTCGTTCTTTAAATGTTATGATACATTTCCCGGTCATATCAGGATATTGTTTATAAAACAATCAATTTAAGAAGACACGCTTTCTACTTAATCACAATCTCAAGTGATTGAGAGGGAGATCACGTAACAGTTGCAAATCTTTTCCGTGGATAGTAAAAGACGAGCGAAAATAACACAAAAATGACAAATATTTGAATGCTGAAATTGTCATCACAAACACATAACAAAAAAAACCGCTTATAAATATTTTGTATGCTTAACATTGTTAAATAAAGCAAGTAAACCTTTCTGTTTATATATCTAAAGAACATAAACGTATAAAATGTATAAAATCACCTATATCAATTATGTATAAAAACATAGAAAAAAGCAAAAAAACAAGTGACCTATATACTAGCAGTAAAGAGTTAAGACCGAGGGGGTAACCACTTAATGTAATCGTAGGACAGTGTCTCCGAAATCATTATGAAATCTTTACGAAATTCTCATGTAATCATTTTGTAATCAGATGTAATCATGAAGTCAGATGAAATCATCAGAAATCATAATGAAATCATATAAAATCATTAGAAATCATATGTAAATCAGTAGAAATCATTTTGGATTTCTGTGTAATCATTGGAAATGACATGTAATCATTATGAAATTTATGATGAAATCATGTATAATTATTATAATATTTGATGAAATCAGTGCACAAGCTTTTGGCTTATGTAATCAATTTTACATGCCCTTTCTATAAAAAGGTCATTAAGAATATATAGGGGAGAGTGGGGTAAATCGGACCTAGTTGCAGTTTTTGCTCTTAATAAGACACAAATAAAGTCCGATCATAAAACTGAAGGTGTCGTTGGAAAGATAATTTAATTCCCTTCATTTTTGCTTAAGACCATTTTGACGTATCTCTCATCTGTGTTGAACTATAAAGGAAAATGTAAAAATGTTTTTTCCGATCCGATTTGGAATTACTGGTTCCAAATCGATCCACCCCCTGGTACAAATCGGACATTCTTATTTTTATGGATTTTTAGATAGAATTTTTTAACGTATTTTTGTTAGAATTTTGAGTAAAAACGAGTAATTTGGCGGTCAAGCATACAAATTTTATTCAGAAAAGAAATTACTGACAGTTTATATTATTAGAATTGAAATAAAAAAAATTCAATTAATCTGAGTTTGATGACTCATGATATTTTACTGATTTAATGTTCTTTAGACCAAATCTGGTCTTTAATGATTTTTCATTTTTTATATCGAGAACAGTAAGCTGAAGCACTTGTATGTCTATTTTGTTTGTTTTTCGTTTATAAGTGCGGCCCATTTTTCACTAAAAAGCAAAAAAAAAACAAACATAAATCGTGAAAAGGTTTCCGCCTATAGCATACACGAGTATATGTAGGTCCGATTTGGACACCCACAAAAAAAGGTCCGATTTGGACACGGGTTCTTTTAAACTTTGGAACAAATTTTACAACAAACTACAAAAGTGATCACAAAATGCTTGATATTTTTCAATTCTACATTCTTTAATTATCTTAAATCAATTATTTTTCAAATTTTTAACACCTTTTAAATAATAATTTACAAGGATTTTCTTTTCTTAAAAAATTTTCGCACGATGAATGAAAATACATATTCGCGTCTACTCTGTGAATGTTATGACAGAGAACTGTCAAACTGCTGTCACATGTTCGGTGTCTTATAAGGACTTTACATTATAAATGGCGCTCAAATCTGCTTAACCGTATTCATTTAAATTAAAAAGGTCCGATTAGGAACACAGTCCGATTTACTCCATTCTCCCCTATGACCTTTTCTTTAGAAAAATCTTTTATCAACCATAATGAATTGCAATAAGTCTCGAAATCAGCAGTCAGGCATATATCTATTTTCTGAGTGGTTACCCCTCAATTTAATTTTATTTGAAAGAAATTAACAATCAATGATAGCGTTTTTAGTCAAATAAAATCATTTTTAATCACAAGAAATCTGATAATTACATATGCATTCACGAAAAATTATTGTGTAATCAGATGAAATCATATGAAATCAAATGAAATCATGTAATCTGTGGGATAACATTTTAGCTAGTGGTTACCCCTCGGTTAAGACAGATATCATTGATTTTAACAGACATTATTAATAATGATGTCAGTTGCATCATATTCTCAGGAATAAAATTTTCAATTTTGATTAGGAAGCAACATCCTCGACATTATTTTCCTTCAAAACTAGGATACAATCTCGGAAAACTTCCATCGCTTTGTTTATCTCTGGAGAACGCGCATCGCGCAGAGAAAACAATTAAACGAGGATTAATACTGTCGTTCGCGTGGCGTCATGTGTTTGGACAGAGGGTAAGGAGATAGGAGGGAGAGAAAAATAATAAACAGACTCCCTCGTAATTTCGGGGGTCCCGGGGTCCGGCCCGGTCGCTCGAGGGGTTGACGACGAGACGTGATATATGCACGGCAGCATATGTCGCAGCTACATGTATACGTTGACGCATACCTCCGGTCTCCGGTGTCGGAAAAATATGTGACACCCCGTAAGTGCACGAGCACGGGAGATACGTCTCCCAGGGGCGTAACGGCAATAACGGAAATAAAAACCGATATTTTCAATTGCATCGAGCAAACAAGTTGCTATAACATTATACTGCACACATTTTTTGTTTTCATTTAGAGTACGTTATCACGATATTAAATGCTCATTACTTTAATATTATTATATTATAATATTTTCCCGCATCAATGAGTTATACACTGAGAGAAANTACACTGAGAGAAAAAATTGTAGTGCTGACAACTATAAGAGGACAACCATACAAATTTTGTTAATAGAATTATAATATGTAGTTAAGTGAACTATATTATAGTTATTGCAACTAACAATAAGTTAATGGTTAAGAGAACTAATAAAAAATAGTTGTAATATACTATATTTAATATAATAATTTCAACTATTTTTTATTAGTTCTCTTAACCATTAACTTAGTTGCAATAATTATTCATATAATATAGTTCACTTAACTACATATTATAATTCTATTAATAAAATTTGTATGGTTGTCCCCTTATAGTTGTCAGCACTACAATTTTTTCTCTCAGTGTATTAAAACATCTCGTTGCAAAATCACAACGAAATGTAGCAATTGTTAAAATATATATTTTAAACATAATATATCGTCTTATTGTACATTACTAATAAATATAGTAAAGAAAAAGAGATGGGAAAAAATAATTAATTAATTTGAAAGGTGATTTGATTTCTGCATGAAGAGCCCTCTACATTTCGCTTCTGGATTCAAGGATTCTGCGTGCGTATCTAACGACATGCGGACTAGTCCTCGCACATTTGCATAGACCGTATTTCTCCTCTCATTACCATTATTATAAGCACTTCGGCATTGTGCATCGGGCATAATGCTACTGCACCCTGACGCGGCATCGCACTGACATTTGCATCCCGACAAAGAGAACATTCACGCCTCCTTTCTCTCTTTCTCGTTCTTCCTATCTCTCAATGGCACCCTCGAAATTCTACACTCGAGAGAACACTCGCTGCCGATTCACCGTGCTAAAACACCGCGGTGTAAAGCATTATCGTCACCGCACACTCGAGGAAGCTGCATTTATGCGCATATGTTTCCCACCGCGTCGGACGATCGACACGATGACCACAGAAATGGCAAGGAAGGAGGGACATCTCCTTTAGGGAAGTTCTTATAGTGGAGTACTCGGAGCCGATTAACTAGTCCATTAAACTTACTTTAGGTGATTTGTGATTCGCAAATTTGGGATCCCGGAATTCTATTTATAGTTTTATAAATATCCTGTTTGAAAGACTAAAATTCCGTCTGCATTGTTAAATTCGTAGATCGTCGTTAATAGTCCTAAAACGACATCCCCTTATTTCTCGGAAACTAAACATCGCTGTATTTTTACTAATAAAAACATGATCTGCTTAGATAATTAAAAAAAATAAAAAATTTAAAAAATAAGAAACAGTCACACATTCATGATTTTTTTTCTATTAGGTAGTAAACTTAGTTTCCGCGGTTTTTTTACTTAAAAAAACTCATTTATCTCGATATCAAAAGCAAAAAATACATCAATCAAAGTATTTGCCTTCGCTAGCTATTCTTGGAGCGTTTGAGTTGAATTTTCGTCCAATAATGCTTGCAATTTGGTGTCTTCAAACTTTTTCGGTTGTTTATCATTCACATCATAATCACCACTCTTAAATCGCTGAAACCATTCTTGGCATGTTCTTTCCGATGGAGCACAATTGCCATAAGCTTCGACAAGCAATTTATGAGCTGCAGCTGCAGTTTTTTTCAAATCAAAGTAATGAAGCAGCACATATCGAAAAAACAACTTATCACGTTCCATGTTTAATCAAAAGAAAAAAATGGCACTGTTCGCTTAAATAAATCTTTTCGCACTGAATTTTATTGACAAATGTCTAAGCTCTAAAATGCAGCCAGTTTCAGATGTCAAAGTAAATTACACCTACAACTAGCGTCATCTAAATGTGAGCCGCGGAAACTAAGTTTACTACCTAATATAATCTACCTAAAAATGAATTTCTGCGAGAATAAAATATGCACGATATTCTTTTTTTGTAAATTGGACAGTTTAAACAATAGTGAGTATATTATTGATAATACTAAGTTATTTTATATTATATGTTTCCCAAAACTATTTTGTTTTATTTTTCTCTTTTATATTTTCCTCGCAGTGCGGTTTGGAACTTCGTAAAATCACTACGCAACATAAAATGGACCACCTCTCTGTGAGAACAAAGAATAACCATAAAACTACATATTGACAGATGTTTCATGAATTTTTTCATATTTTATTTAACACCCTAAAGCAGGAAAAATAGTGTCGAATGTGACAGATCCACGTATACGCCAATAAGGTGTCAAAAAGAACATAAAATGGAAAAGTTCAATTTTAGCCTTTTAATTTTATAAACTTTGTTGTTTAATACATAAAAATATATTTTATTGCTTAATTTTTATCAATTTAGTTTATAATTAACTCCTCTGCGGAATCGTGTCTGAATTCTGTTATACTGAGAGAAATGTTTGGTGAAATCAACCAAAGTTTGGTTAAAAGTGATCAAATGAATTTTATAGTTATAATTGATAAATGTATTGTTGTTTTGATCAAACAATTTGTAGTCTTGACCAAACAATTATTTTCATACAATTAATTATAAAAAATTTCGTTAAATGTNTTTGGGGGGGGGGGTACCAGTAATTACAAAATTCATTTGATCACTATTTAACCAAACTTTGGTTGATCTTACTAAACAATTTCTCTCAGTGTATTACTGCCGATTATGCCATTTTGAGACTCAAATTCTCAGACGCTCCTTTTGGATTATGTTACAAAAATATTAATTAATACAAAACACGAAACAGTATAAAAACTGCTCTATCATCTGATAAAAGACACTTTCTAGTTTGTCACGTTTTTGAAGATTTATTTTTAACTTTTGTTTCAGAAATGTTATTGAAAAACATATGCCAGTATTGATGAGGTTCCTTTACATGTATAAAACACCATTGCTCTTACTTGTTGCTCCTGATTAAAATAATGTGGACGCTGTTTGTTTTGAAACTAAGCAATTCAACCACAAAGATGAGTTGATTACTCTTACATTAGATTGTTCATGTTTTAAGTTAAAATAACAAATTTCGACACATAAAAAATATGATCTTTTAATATTTAATATATAATGTGTACTTAATGTAAATAATTTTATATATCGCGTATTCCAATCTATTGATTCTTTGAATGTTCGCTGTATTCAGCACAGCACACAAATTGCAAATAGATTTCTATTCTGTACTGTATCGCAGATAGAGGCAATGCCCTTTGATCGAACGTTTGCCTTTTCAAAAATCTGAAGATGCACGCATCCATGCTTTTATACTCAATTCTTGACTTGAATTGCATTCGTGGACAAGATTGGCCTCACGAGCGACGCTCTCCGATCTTCGTCGACGAAGACGCTTCGCGGAGGGATGCAAAGCGAGCGAATGAGCGAACGCGAGTCGAATACAAATGTTCGCCAGCGTCGTAAAGACGGAATCGTATTGCGATTGCATGCGCGGCCATGGCAATACACAACGATATCTTACTAGGCAACTTTTCGAGGCAGATGACGCTGCCTACAACATGGGTCTAAGCGAGGACGGAGCATGCAATACACGGCGCGACGGTGTGGATTACCTATCTTTGGTTTCCATCGAGATAGGCGGGGGAGTGAGCCCGGCAAAACGCTCTCGTATCCGCCACGTGTGTGAAAAGGCACACTTCTCGGTCGAATTGATGTTAGATATGAGATTAATTGGCTTAGGTGAGACACTGAGATAAACGATACATGAAAATTAATTGAAGTATTACGTAAATTAATTCGTTTATCAGATAGATGGTTATCAAATTTTTAACAAGTTTACGGGATTATTTATAGTGTTAAATTTAACACAAGATGAATATGTTAGGAAGTAATGCAAATATCATGTAAAAAAGTTAAGGAAAGATGTAACGCTTTAACGCAATTTAGAAACAAATTGTGGAAGCATACTTTTTCAATGAAATTAACATTTATATAATATATTGACATGTACATTTTATTTCATTTATTTTAGAATTTATATTTCAAAACTACATTATTTTTATATTATTTGTTCATTTATCTATAAATTATATTATTTTAACACTAAGAAGTGTGTGTGTGTGTGTGTGTGTATGTGTGTGTGTATATGTGTTGAAAAATTAATTTATCTTAAAGTATTAAAATAACATCAAAGAAATTACGTTAAATTAACACTTGAAAAATTCAACATACAAATTTTAATAAGAACCAATTTTCACAAATCCATGTTTTTTACTGTGTTGTATATATAAAATTTCACATAATTTTATATAAAAAATTTATATAAAACAATTTTATGTGGAATAAACATAAAAAATGTTGAAATATATAGAGCACTACGTATATTGTTCCAACATACATATTAAATGTATACAAATTTCTTGAAAATGCTACGTTATTTTGAATACGAAACATAGAGACAGAGTGAATTCCTTTTATATGTATAATAAAAAGAACCAAAATCTATTGATGTTTGGTCTAATCGCATTCGTACAAGTTCTTTTAACAGTTAAAATTAATTAAAATTTTTTTAATTAATCATTAAATTTGTTTCTCTCAGCGATATACTAATGTTCCATGGTCATTTTCATTGAAGTAATTTGTCATAAATTTATCATTTCTCATAAATTAAATTTGATTTCTTCAAAAATCACTTATGGCGATTGCACGAGCTTCGAAAATATTTGAACACACATTATAGACATTTTTTAAATTTTGTTCTAAAATTCGTAAGATGAACACGCTCAACTCTATGGTATCCTAATAAATTTATATTTGAAAAGCATTGAATTTTCATAATAATTGCATTCATTGCATTAATTACAAGAATTACCTTCTGCTTCGTAAGCAAATGGTTAAAAGAGCAAATAATTTTTTTTTTTACATAAAAGACGCAATGTTGTACATATGTGCTTTGTGTTTAGCATATATGGCGTCTTGACTAGTACAGAAAAAAGTTCCGAGAGATCCTCAGAGCAGTGAATTGCGAGTTGCAAATGATATAATCTTGTAATAAAATTATTTCTTTAATTTCTTTAATTTGTACGCGAATTATCTGTCTAAGTTCCTGTAACAATTAACTGCGTTAAGCAGAAAAAGCATTTTTATAACTGTTGTAAAATTCATTAACGGTTGTTTTTTTTTACTTTAGTTTCTGTCAGATCTAAACATAAACTAATCATATATTAAAATCTTACAAAATTACATTATTAATTTTTTATGCAAAACATTTATCAGTAATAATAAATTTCAAAGTGTTTTTTCGATATAGTACTTTTTCGATAGCCTTAACTTAAAAATAAGTATATATTATTCTCTTTTCATTTCTTTTTATAAATTATTAGCGATGATTCCTCGTGCGTGACATTAAATTCAAAAAAACCTCATCATCAATCTTAATTTCTCTTTACTTTATTCTTGACGATGGATATCGGATTTCCGTACTGTCTGTCTGTCTGTCTCTCTCTCTCTCTCTCTCCCTCTCTCGACTTTATCCTTCTTTAATTCTCCGGTATTCTCTAATTAGTTTTCCGGGCCCGTGCTGAATTTTGCTCAGTGTGATTCACAAAAACGACCTCGCGTGCACGCCCCGTTTGCGGCACCCGCGTCCACGCTCCGCCGCCGATTTATTCAACGGTACGTCCATATGGCAACGGGATTAGAATTAGAGTACTTACATGTCGCACGCGCCCACAATACACACGACGGTAATTCGTTTTGAGGCCCGCTGACGTTTTAAGTGCGGCCCGACCGCATCGACACGCTCCGATTTCGATCGAAGCCACGCGCCGATTCATGATCGTGTAATGCGCGTGTAATTCGCGGTCATTTACATTTCGCTTCCCATCCACATGGCGGATCGTTATATCATTCCGTTAAACCCCGAAACCTCGAATGTTGAATCCGTTGAACTCTTAAACAAATATGGTAATTCGTCAGACAGTGAAGCGTGACACGTCACGGGGAAAATTACAAGTTTATGTTTTATTGCCCTGGAATTACTAAAAAATTTTTGCGCGATTATGCGATAACGACCATAAAATGATTTCACGACGATAAAGTTGTACGTACAGTAGGTACGTGATTATTTGGAAATAGTTGCCAATCAAATAACATGTAACTAAGAACAAAAATTATTAATTTGATTAAACTTGATTTTTCAACTTGATTAAATTTCTTTAATTCAAATATTTCTATATTTAACACACACTTAAAGGAGCATTTTAATTTAGACCATTTTATAGGCTACTTTTACGAATTTTTTGCTGTAAACTAAAAACATTTAAGGCATTGGCGTTTTAGATACGCGTTTATTACTTCTTTAACTTTACAAAAATTTAATTTTTAGTCTTTATCATTAATATAAGAGATATTATTTATAAATTTATTACAGCGTAATTAATAAAAATTTTGTTTATATTGTCCTTGGGGTATTGATCTTACCAACGAGCTAAGATTATTTATCTTAATTTGCACAAATGTAATTATATCGTTTGAACTAGAACAAATCATTTATCACAATGTTAAACAATATGACGATCACCTGAAAATGAAAAACGATAATTTACAAACTTTTTAAACTTTTGCAAACTATAAAAAAATTTTCAATTTTTTTTATAACAAAAATCCTAGTCATTCCGATCACAACTGCAAGTATTACAAATATTTTGCTTCAAGGCAGAAATCGATTGGTTCAATACTTTTTAAAAAATTCTAGGACAAGGTTGAAAAACATGAAGAAAAATGCTAAGTTTAAAGTTTTAAAAGCATCGTTTGGCCCATACGTGAAAACGACTGTTCAAATTTTATTAAATCGTTTTACAGGTTATTCTTAATAATCTTAAGATTAAAAAATAGATTTTAAAAAAATCAATTATTTTGAGCCGTCAAAACAGAACCCCCTTAAATGCATAAAATACTTGAACTGAAGAAATTTAATCATGTTGAAAAATTTGGTCAACTTAACAACTTTTTTCTTATTGTCAGTGTAATAATGGATAATTGCAGAAAAATAATTTGACTCACAACTTAAATATCAAAATACCGAGCAAATAACGACGCGAAGCGAAGAACGAATACCATCGATTTGTATCCTTTTCTCTCCTCCCCCGCGATCGCCGGTTAGAGATTAAAATGTGCGCGTGGCGGCTGACGCTATCGGCCGACGCACATCGGTAACGCATCGTCGTAAAGTTTCTTGTTCCCCATCGTTGCGTCGCGGGTCCTGTGTGCAGTGGTTGCATAAACGAAGCTGGCTATCATTATACCGCCGCACGCATGCTTATTTCCACATAGTTTAGCCGGTAATTTCGAACTTTACGCGCGCCGCACGGATTTCTCACTGAAGAATCGTGCACCGCCGCCCGTCTCTATCTCGATGTAACGTTTTTGGAATTTGATTACCAAGTATTTCGATAATTAAGCCAGAATACTTCCTGATTAATTGCGGTAACTGTCTTCACGGTCCAAATCGAATGTACGATGACTGGGTCAACATAAAGCATTCTGTTTCTGTTTTAGCATTTTA
Organism: Solenopsis fugax; assembly: GCA_003595255.1. Classification (NCBI taxonomy): domain Eukaryota; kingdom Metazoa; phylum Arthropoda; class Insecta; order Hymenoptera; family Formicidae; genus Solenopsis; species Solenopsis fugax. The sequence goes on along the minus strand of QKQZ01004922.1, from coordinate 3,659 downwards.
CACAAAGGTGCATTTATGATTTCAGAATAATGAGATTGTGAGGAAGACACATTTTAAAATATACATCTTTCGCAGTAATTTAAATCTCATGTGCTTGGAAGTCGCTGAAAATTTTACTCGCGTAAAAGAGGCTTGGTCTTTCTTCGTCTCGTGCACTTGGCGCGAGACGCGACCGCGCCTTTTGATCTTGATATTTGTTAATTTTAGCATATTTTCGAGGGATTTTAAAAATAGAAGTGGAAAGTGCTGCTATAAAAATTACTACGCTCGCTCGTACAGGTAATTTTGAATTAATTGATACAATCGCAGTGCCGTAAATTTAAAAAATATGAAACGATTAATACTGAAATAAATGGCGTATAAATATAATATAAAGATTAAATCTAAATAATTTAACATTTGAATTCAACTCATTAGACGGTTCGGGCAAAGAGATTGATAAGATAACAAAGCAATAAAAATCACTTTATGTAAAGTACTTAATTTTGATATCGCAATTAAATCGTTCGTTAATTTAGAACGGCTATCGTGGGGATTAATTCGCGTAATTATATTTGCCATCGTTATTAAAATAATAAGCATTTAATAAAATCAACGTTTTCACGAAATAATACCATCGTTAAAGAGGACTTGTTTATTAGACGACGTAAAATGCAGAACGAAAATTGATAAATGCGTCACGCGCATTGTTGACATTTGACTCTAATTGATATTTGACTTGGTGTTGCAATCGTGAATAAATAACGAATAGTGGCGCAGCCGTTGGTCGTTCGCGCGACGCGAGATAAAATACGAGTTCGAGAGCCACTCTCGGAACGAATTATCGGGTGGTAATAATCTCGAGGGTTGGTTCAGCCGAAGGTCCGATGAATCGTGTCTCGCCCGTCCCATCCGTTCGTTCGTTACCCCGACACGCTTAAAAAGGGTGCAACAACTAGTTCCCTTCTTCTGGTCCATTACGTAAGGTCCGGACTTGTTCACCGCGTACATGTCTATCGCGTGTTTCCGGACTAAATTATAAATCATTCGGGAGAGTTTCTTCTCGAAAGCCATCGAAATCAGTGGAAGGCTATTTATCCTCCTGAATGGATAAATCCATCACATCCACGTACACAGAAAGAATTTTCTCTTAGAATTTACTCTTAAAATCAGAATGATAGAGGCGCAACATAGGATTTTACTATTATTTTAATAAAATTTACTATAATTTCAGTAAACTTTATTATAATGTTAGTAAAATTACTAAAATTACAATAAATTGTATTAAAATTATTATAAAATTTGTTATAATTTTAGATGTAAACTTTGTAATATTTTAAAATCATGATAAAATTGTTCGATGTTCGTGTTGTCTCACGATTACCGTAAATTCTAAGAGAAAAATCTCTCCATGTACAGGACGAGTCATAAATTCGCGAAGCTCGTTATGGAAAATGTCAATAAAAAATTATTTCTATAACGCTTATATGCGACGGAGCGAAATAGAACGAAATTTATGAATGTTTTAAGAATGGATCAATCTTTGAAGAGTGGAATAATCTTTTTTTATTAAAAATACGCAACAAAATTTAATATAATGTAACGAAAGCAAATTTCAAGCAAGGATAACATTTAACATTGTCAAAAGTGCACTAACTTTCGTGCACTTACTTTTATAAACACATTAAATTTTATCTACTTGTGCAACTTAAAAGTACATTAAATTTCACGACATTTTTACCAGCGTATAAATGTACAAGCATATATTTTTTAATTTTACAATTCTCGCGCGTTCGACGGTCAATGCCAGTGTATATATTACATCGAACTGGGCAGCGCGGTCGAGACGTAATTAAAGGACAAGCAGAGGCAACAAAAAAAATGCAAAGTACCCCTACGTGGAAGCGATAGAAACGTGGCCAAACCTCGCGCCCTGGGAGGTAGGGAAAAGCCCATCTCGATGATGATCTCGAGAGGGGTGCGCATAACGCGGGATGGATGACGCATGACTCACAAAGTGCCCACTGTCCCGCATACCCCTGCGATTACCATTGTGGCGTGCACATATATAATATACGTATGCCATTCGAGCCGTTCTCTGACACGGCCATTATGCCCGAGCTTCCACATGTGACGGAATTGCGGTTACGGCGTACGATTCCATTCAGACAGATTACGTGCTCGATAACGTCTGTTTAGTACAAACATCGACTCTCCCTCTCTCTTTCTCCTCCGCGTATCACCGTGTGTACCGGCATCGGTAATCGAATTGATTTAATAAAGCGTGTGCGGCAGGAAACAAGCGGCGCGTGTTGCGGCTCTATTAGGGACTGTCACGAAAATGATGCTCTTCATACTTGCGAAAAAATTTCGCGTGAAAGCAGCCGAGAGGATTGCGGCGTTGATCCGAGAGTTGAATATTTGGAATATAGCGTGAGCGCGCGTAAACTGTTCTCGATAAAGAGAACTCTACGAGTTAAAAGCGAAGAGAAGAAAAGATGCGAATTCAAGAAAAATATGAAAAGAACATTCATAAGTTACAAGTTACAAGATACAAAGAATTCACAAGTTTTCCTTATTTCTTGTATATGTAATTCAACATTATCATATTACAATTCAACACTACATTATTGGTAATTCATGTTGTTACATATGACTTTTCAATAGAAATGTTAGCTCGTTAGTTAAATGCCCTAGATTGCTCATCTACATCAGCCACTTTATATCAGTTACATCAGAAATAAGAAAATAAAAAACATTATTGAGTTATCGTCTGAAAACAAAAAAATATAGGGTCAAATTGCCTATTATGAGATACCTTTTCTTTTAAAGGCTTATAATTTATTTATTTTATACCATTAACTCCTATTTTTATATCCAAATTATATTTAAGTTACATCGCAAAAAGTTAGCAATCGATAATAGTTATACTTTGCTATATATGAAATGTTTGATCAAAATTACCGATTTTGTTAATTCAAAAAAAGGGTTCCTAATATGAGATACAAAGGTTTTTTTTTATATAAAATGAATCTTATCGACTTGGACCTTACTATTAAAGGTTCAAATTAGGCTCCCGACTCAAAATCTAGTTGATTAATCAAATAACTCTTTCGATACTCAAAAACTTTTGTATTTAACGTTTTTCTCCAAAATCTATTTTCTTCGAGATATTTTAAAATCTCAGTACTAATGCTGAAGGCTATAACTTTCAAGTCTCATAATTCGAAAGTCCTCAATGAAAAACTTTGTTACAGTATTTTGGAAAGTTCTAGAAGTCAGAATATGCAATAATAAATGGGGATTTGTGAGTGTCTCACATTACGAGTTCCATGCTTTGCGGTTTCACAATCGCCAAATTTAATATTTATAATTAAGCAAATTATTACTTCCTCTATTTTTCTGTTAATACGACTTTACTCTATCACTGCATGAAGAATTTATCATCAAATATTTGTTTATTTTATAATAAACAAGATTTAAAGACTCATCTCGATAAATGACAACATCCAATTTCAAAAAAATTTTTTGACAAACAACTGCACGCATGATCTAATAATGAATTTTCTATTAAACAGATTTCACTTCAAGAGTAATAGATTTATGATGGTACCAACCACACACGCACGCACGCACGCACGCACGCACGCACGCACGCACGCACGCACGCACGCACGCAC
>QKQZ01004920.1:957-18148 GCA_003595255.1 Solenopsis fugax | reverse complement strand
CACACACACGAGTATTTCCTCTGCGTATCTCTGGACGCGTGTATTACACCCGTCCCCTGTTCTCGCGTGTACCCGTACTCGCGTGCTGCATAGATAAAAATATCCCACGCGCGTGTCATTGCCGATGTTTGTAAATGTGAACAAAAACTATCCAGCGAAAGTCGGCGTGTCTCTTGTAAAAGTGTATACGCATATAGTTTGCTCACGTGTTGTTCATTCATGTATCGGAAGAACTAAAAAAAATAAAAAATAAAAAAAAGAACGAGAAGAAGAAAGGAAAAGCGTATCCGCAGTCGTGCACGCATGTACGCCTGTATGCATGCACTCACGCACGCACGCACGCACGCACGCACGTGTGCTTTTCCGCGCGCATCGACGAAGAGCCGAGAATTGCGCGAGAATGAGCCGAAAGCTTGCAGCTCGCATCGACAGGTGCGAAACGGGAAGTGGCGGATTAACGCTCTCGCAAACGAGTCCACGCACCTATTCCGTGGTCGGTCGACGACGTGTTTCGTCCGGCGAGAATTGTTCTCTTACAAATTTAACACACTGCCAGTTTTAAATTTCTATTAGAAATTACGGAAAGTATTACAGAGATCCTAACAGAAATTTAATATTAAATTGATCAGTAATTAATGACTTATTTTGAGATTTAAAACAAGAATACTGTTAACCATTCGTAGACACATTGGGCCTTTTTTGTCCAGCACAATTTTTTTTACAGTTCTAGGCTTTCGAAAAATTAAAGTTACTTTTCAATATCTGTCTACATTACTAAATTGTTTAACTCAAATATTAAAACTATCTTTTAATAAAAATTGAATTAGAAACTGTATGTAAAAGTCACATATGAAATATTATTTCAGCACTAAGATCTTGCTATGACCGTCTTGGCCCATATTGGAATTTGTTTGGAGAAATTTGAGTGTAATTCTGTCTGGGTCAAAAAAGACCCAGTGTGCCTGCAAAGGGTTAATAGTCAAAATAAGTAAATTCCCAGTAAACGGAAATTGATATAAATGAATTGAAAATTTGTAATCCATTTTAATTCATTTAAATACATTTGTTAGATTAAAGAATAGCATTTACATCATTTCAATCCTTTGCCATAGATTAAAGTGGGTTTCAATCCAAAAGAAGTTGCGCGATTCGCGAAAACTTCTTTTGAATTGAAAAATAGGAATCACTTTATTTCAATCCCACTCATGGTTTAAAATGGAATCAATAAAATTCTTAAACTTTAATTAGATTGAAATAAATTTAAAGATCAAGAATTTGGATTCGGCAATGATCACACGAATCCATTTCTGTCCATTTCCATTTGATGGGTTAATTACTGGTCAATTTAGTGCTGCCAGAAGAAATCCTCCCGGAGATTTCTTATTTTACACTTTTACAGCGACTCTGAACACATATTCAAATGTGCGAATACATATGTCGAGGCGCGACTTTTTCCAGTTTTTTTAAATTAAATTGGTGATATTAAATGGTTCACCTGTCGATGCACATTATTGCGCGCGTCATTCGGACGATGCTTCTACATTATATAAATAAAAACGTTGATTTTCTGATGCGCTAAAAACGCGCGTGCTTAGGGATCAGGTCAGTTTTTCGAGAAACACTTCAGAGTGCACGAATCAAATATGTATAAATTTTATATCTTACAAAAATGATGTAAAAATCATGGAGAGTAAAAAATAATACAAAATGCAAATTGAGAGAAAAATATTTGGATATTTACAGCATATATTTATGATTATAATTGAGTATTAAAATAATTATGATCAAAAGCTCCATATTTTTATAATTTTTAGTTATTATTACTATAACATTAAAATAACAACATACAATATATTTCAATAAATGGTGCATAATTTAAATATAATTGGCATAAAAAGTGATTATAAATTATATTATCATTAAAAAAAGTTTTTTAAAATAAAGTTTCTAACCATAATTTAATCTTTAATTATAATCATAAATAGGAAACATTTTTCTCTCAGTGCGATGTTATGTAGATAACATGCCGATAAGATAATATGAATACGTGCCTCTTGCTTTTTCTTTGCTAAAACTTTTAACATAACTTTTAACATATTACGAATTTGTTTTAACAACTTTTTCCTTAGGCAATACGCTACAAGTGAATGTAAAATAAATGTAAACGAATGAATGTAAGATAAGTGGAATGTACGACGTGGCAGTTGTACAAATTTGAGCCTTGCCTCAAAGTGTCCAAGTTTTCGTAAACCGTATCCCTGACGATCGTAGAGACGAAATGATTTCAATACTGATTTTGGAATGGTTCGTAATTCTCTTGATCAGAGTGGCGATAGGATGTCGCAGGGCGGGATTTTCATGGGACGCGTCCTCGGAATTTCCGAAATCGAAAGAAAACAGAAGAAACAGAATTTTCAGACTTTTAGGGTCGGTTTCACTAATAGCGAATAGTTTATAGTCTTGATTTTTATTCGATCAATCTTCCTTATCTTCTCCCTTCCGGAAATAAAAATTAAAAAGCTATAACCCTGGTGAAAAAAATTCTTATAAGTTTTTGAGAATTGTTTTTAATTATTAAACAGATATTTTATAAAGATTTCTGAATAAATACTTTTTTCAGATTTTATGTTTTCTTTGGAAATTATAGAATAAAAAAAATATTACAAACTTTAATATATAATATTTTAATTTTATATCAATATAAAATATTAAAAATAAGAGAAAATGCTTTTTCTCGGTCAAAGCGAATCTTGATTCTTAATAATATCAATTATTAAATATATTTTTCTAGTTCTATAAATTAAAATATTAGATTTACATGTATCTATATTTTCTCTAAACAATTTGAGAGAAAATATAGATTTTCTCAACACTTCTGAAGTGTTCCAATTCATGTAAAAAAAATCTGAAAAATTAGTTATAAAATTAAAAAATTATATAAAAATTTTTAAAAATTCTAAAATTAATGTAGAAAAAGTCAGAAAAATTATATAAAAAATTCTAAAAAAATTTTCGCCAGGGAAAATCTTATATCCTCGCCAATTTGATGTTTATTCTCCTAATACAAAAACTGAAATTGAATCTTGTCGAAACCAGAAATAAATTTTAACGATTCTACTAGTCGAGCTACTTCAAAATTTGTCCCGTTCATTCCCACGCACTGAGGAAAAATATTGGTTGAAAAACTAAAATATTTAGTCCGATATGTGCAACTAAAAAAAAATATTGAGTTGATTTAATTAATTCTTAAAAAGTTTGAATGAAAACATGAATGAACTATATGCGAAAAAAAGAATTTGTTAAAACAATTAAGAACTTCATTTCAGCAGATCCATAGCCATAATATAAGGACAGCCAATTTTCTACGTTAAAGTAGCAACGTTTTATAGCTGAATAAAATTAGCGATTATAACTAATCAGATTTATTAATACAGCAAGACAAATTTCTGCGAAAATCAATCGAACATGTGAATTCAAATTTTTAACAAAACTACTAGCTAAGATAGCGCATACTTTTACTGTAATTAAGAAAACTTGTTACGTTAGCAATTTTCATTGTAGCAAAGAACTAATTGTTCTAACAATTCATTCATTACTTTCAGACATAATTTCTTTGTTAGACTATGAAATCTCTTTAGTTATACACATTGAACTCATGCAGCAAGCTATAGCTTTGCTGAATCACCCAATCTACTTTTTCCATGTACATTTTTTTGTGCAACTAAATAATTCTTGAATCAATTCAATTTAATTGATCGTATCGGACTAAATATTTTAGTTTTTTAACAAATTCTCTTTCTCAGTGCAATCCTCTATTCCTCTGCACTTTTCTTTCGTTCTTCGTTGAGGACGGGCAGTCCCAGGCCGGACTGACTTTCCCTTGGGATTGCTTTGCATATCGCATACACTCCGGACAATCATCCAATTGAACGTGGCTTTGTCGTCCTATCCCGTCGCGCCCGCGAGCATCGCTCCCTCGGTTAGGTACGCGCGCTAATACTTTTGCTACGTGTTATACGCTTAAACATAACTTAAGAAACGTGAAAAAATAAATAAATACTACGCGTTTCGTGCGCGACTCCGTCCGCCGCCGGACGGGCGCGGAGGAAGACGCCCTCGGCGTTGCGAAACGCCCGCAAATAAATTACAGGAAGACCTCTTTATCTATCTCCTTCGTCTCTTTGACGAAGCTTTCGAGAGTGTTCACGCGCGTGAACATTCGACTCGCGTATAATTGAATACCGTTGGACACTGCCATCGNGTCTCTCTCTCTCTCTCTCTCTCTTCCACCGTGCCGCCCAGTGCGTTCACCCCGGCGAAAATAAATCATGACGTCGTCATATAAATTGCAATAATAACAACAATAATTCTACTATGACAATAATAATATTAATAATAATAATAATAATAATGCGGTCGGTTTGACCGACCACTTCGATCTATTTCGCTTAATGTTTGCTTTAAAATACTTAGCCGAATAAAAAAATCTCGTCTTTCGAATATTCGCCAAATTCCTGCGTTCATTTTTAACACATTTTTTTTCTCGTACGCTTAAAAGAACGTTACTATGCATATATCGTTACGCGATATAACTATCGACACTCTTCTGGTCGCGCGCACGTTCTCTGTAAACGACTTATGTCCATTTCCATCAATGTAAATTAATTTCTCACATAAACAAAAAGATATCTTGTCATGTCTTGAGATATCGTTTCAATTTTTTTGAGATATCATTTCAGATATCTTGAAGATATCTTTAATGAGATATCTTTTAGATATCCACAAGATCTCGATGTTTTCTAGGTTTGATCTCAGTTTAACTTACTTTATATTTTTTTCTAATTTTTAAAACTAGAAAAGGATAAAGAGTAAATTAAACCAAAGTTAATCCACATTGGTAAAAAATGAACATTAAAGGCTCGATCGGTTTAACTAAACAACAAACGGATGAAGGATGGCGGTAATAATAAAAATCATAATCGTGACATAAAAAGTAATCTAATAATAATATAATAATAATGTAGATTACCGTTATTACTACGTAGTGATGAATGATTGACGATTAATAATTAATCGAATAAAAACGAGTGGCGTGGTGCGCGAGAGCGCAGATATTTTATCGACTAGAATTCGTATGGATTCGCTGTGCGTGTGTGTGTGTGCGTGTGTGTGTGCGTGTGTCCGTATGGCTCAATCGTACCGTTTCGTGGTTCGTCGTTTAGTATATTGTTGTGTAACATCGTTCCTCATCATCGTGTCAAGCAACGACGCGACTCACCGCGAAGAGGACTCGCCGTCCCCCTTCCGGTCTCCCTCCGAATTCTCTCAATCGTACTCTCATCGCACCGCGAGTACTCGCCGATATTAGAACAGAACGACGTATCGCGGTGTCCCTTTCCGCTCCGTGGACACCATAACGTCTCTCTTTCTCGAGTCGAATTGTACGTTCCAAGATGCGACCGCGAATCTTTCTTCGCGAGTCTTCCTGAACATCTCGTAGACGTCGTAAGTACTACCGTATCGCTCTCCCACAATCGGTCGTCCACAATCGATAATCTCCGGACGGGATTTGTCCGGAATCTAACGAAGATCCTGATGGTTTCTTCTCGAAGATCGACATGCGCGATCCGGCCGGTGCACTCGCTGTTGTTCAACGCGCCAGCAACGAGTCAACCCTCCCGTTCTCTTTAAGGAACGGTCGAATTGGATCTCGTAAAGCTCCAGACTTTCCAGGGTTCGCGGAAAGACGACGATCGACGCCCTCCTCTTCATTTCTCGTAGTCCTTTTCCAGACCGCGTCTCGACCGCGTCTTCTACGTCGATCTCCTTCTTAGTCTTACGTATGTGATTGTATGTGTTTTTTTCGTGTATGTGTGTGTATGAGGGTGTGTGTGTGTGTGTGTGTGTGTGTGTGTGTGTTGTGCGTGTAAGTGTGTATCGCGTGATGTGTGTCTCCTTCGTGGTGCGGCGCGTCGTTGCTCCGACCATGTCCCGTTTACTTCTTGCGACCTAGGTACTCGACCATCTCCTGCAACCTTTCCTTCTCGTCCTCAAGCAGCAGCGCTTGGATGCAGCTCGTGAAGTATTGTGTGCTGAAGCAGTCTTGCCTGCGACGGGGACAAAGATCGAGAACAGAAAGATCGATTAGTCAACTGGCAAGTACCGAGCAATCGTCGAAGCTCGATTATCAAGCGTGATGCGTTCACCAGACCTGTTCGCGATATTGTTCCAAAACTTTCTCCACGATTTTTTACATTGATTTATAAATTTAGGCAATTTCTGTTGTAGTCTTCATAGATCGAATTATATACCCTATAAGCACTACAATATTCATAGAATATTATACGAATATTATTAAAAATTGAAATAATATTAAAATAATATTCTGAGAATATTATTCAATATTTTTAATATTATTTTAATATTATAAGAATATTGTATTAATGTTATATGTACATCCGTTTTATATAATATTCATGGTATATTATTTGAATATTATGAAAATGTTTTAACCAATATTATTGTGGTAAAAAATGAATGTGAATTATTATGCATAAAATATTCATAAACTTTATAATTATTACATTTAAAAGTTATAATATTCCTAATTTAAAATATTGAATATTAAAATATTAAATAATATTATTTACTTCTCATATAATATTCATATACAATAATATTATCAGGAGTGAACATATAACTACATTTTATTAATATTAAATAATATTTCAGAAATATTATTTAATATTAAATAATATTGTAGCGCTTATAAGGTATTTGACATTTTTATTTATAAAATTTGAAAAACAGTAAGAATTTTAGAATTTTATGATACAAGTTGCATTTTTCGAACAGAACGTTTAAAGATTTTATGTGCGGCATATTGATACGCACATTTAGGCGAACAAATCTGTGAGTTAGCAATTGTTAGTGCATAGGTAGACATCTCGGATCATGTGGAGGTGGGTATCGATATTATTTCTCGCACTCTATGTCAAGAATTCGTTTATCACGAGTAGAGTGCGAGTTGTTTCGCTTTTCAAATAAATCACAAAAATGTTCAAAAATGTTCAAACAGCGCAAAATTGTAGATGTCGCCACCTAGAAAAAAGTATTTCTACGTCAATCCGCCATCTTTTCATCGTCCTGAAAAAAATGACGACGCTGCAAAAACATCGACGAGGCGCAAAAATTTATCAAAATGTAAAACATTCGTTTAGCAAACTCGCTGCCAAAAACAGTCGAAAAATCGTCGTCCCCAAAATGGCAAAAAGTCGAAGTGGATAAGTGGGAAGTCGGAATGTACGAGATGAATGCTGTACAATACGTTGCCAGCGATGCTGCATTTTATCAAATTAAATTAAAAACATAGGTAACAGTGTTGCAATAAGTATTTTGTAATTTCATTAATTGTCCAAAATTTATATTTATTAAAACTCGCTAACATTTTTGAAAAAGATGCCAAATATCTTCGTATAGTTTCGATTATTATTAAGTCAACATTTCATCCTTTCCCATTGCAGCATTGCTCGCTAGTATAAGCTTTTTCTCTTCGTTTCTTTCTCTCTCTTTCTTTTGCGTAGAATTACCTAATGTCTCATACTCATTATCTCGGTGTGAAGATACTATAATACGCGTGGATATTCCAGGGGATGGTCAAAGTGCAACAAAAATATAATTGAAAGTAAGTGGCAAGGGAAATATAACAAATGTATCAAACTTAAAGGCACAAATACAAACTCAGTCAACTCGCGATATGTATTTCTCGATCACAACTTCAATCTCTTTTACACGAACCGTTGATACATTCGATGATGAACTAGCTACTTAAATCGACGAACACGTTATTCAATTACATTGTTATTAAATTATTGTTGCCCGTTTTATCAGTTTTTGAAGCATTTGGTTTTCCAAACACCGCTGCGATTGATGAAGCACAACTCGATCACTTAACTGTATATTCACGATCTTTATACGCTTGTCATTTACTCGCGTCGTGTAATCGAAAACGCGTTGATTTTACCGCGAAACTTAGCATTACGAATATTACAAGATGTTTACGTACATTCGCACGATATACGCAAAGATTGCGTGAACAAATCGGAGCTTTTATTGTTTCCGAACGGGTGGACGTGTATTGGGACGAGAGCCAGACGAGGAAGGATAATGGAAGTGCAAGCGGACACAGTTAGTTCTTTATATTTGCGAAAAGCGGAAAGAACAGAAAAGAGGGACACATAAAGGGAGAAATCATAAACTAAAAAGAAAAGGCTACCTAAACCCCGGGATCAGCTCCGTGGAGTTGCTTGATCCACATTTGGATCTTTCCGACCTCGTCCGTTAGCAGCAAGACGTCTAAGCATCCTTTGAAATAGTCCGTGGTGAAACATTCCTTCCTGCAGAGAGTTAAAAGAAAACACAATGAATTATAAATAATTATTATATGCACTCGTAGACAGCAGCTTGTAGAAAATCCTGAAAAAATGTCTTGCAGACATATAAAGAATCTACATTCTTTAGAGATTATTATACATAAGATAGACCGAGGCGAATCGGGTCAATTTTTCTCCATAAATAAAAAAAAATAATTAAAAAAAACTAATTTTATTATTAAATTTTATAAATTCTTGATCTTTACATGTTTGGCTTAACTTTTATATAATAAAATAATATTATATATAAACATGGTATTTCTTATTGCACAATGAAAAAAATCAAGAAAAGGAAATTGTTTGATTTGCCCCAACATTGGGGTCGAAACGAATCACAAGTTTAAAAAAAATAAAATTTAAAAGAAATAAGAATAAATGAATAAACTCTTTGAAAGATATTAAACCTTTTCATTACAAACTCACAAAATTAGGATCGTGATTTTACATGAGAGACAACATTTTTCGCGCATTCACAATTTCTATTCTTGTATCATTGATTGACACTAAATCACATGCAATACAGAATTGTTGTCTATTGTTTCCGCTGCAGAGGAAGCGCGCGAAAATAACTAGCATGATAAAACAGATCGTATGAAATAAAAAAACTAATGATAACTATCTCAATACTTATAATGATCCAATTCGTCTCAGTCTGTCCTACAAAAATTAACGCTTCGTGCGAATAGATGCATCAATCATACAATAAATAAATTTAAGACTCAAAATTTTCTGAGACGTTATACAAATGTTAAAAATCCTACAAATTTCGGGTACTGCACGGAAAGAACAATTCTGCTGCGGCATCTAAAAATTTAGCTAAATACAGATCAGAAAATAATTTTATGTTGAACCATCAAAATAATTACGTTAATATTAAGCAACCAAGTTAAACATACGGTACAATTTTTTTAAATGGTTCAACATAATTATTTTCAGAGCTGTATTTTCAGCAAAATTGTTCTTTCCGTATGTAATTTTAACATTAACCTCGGAATACCGGTGATTTTTGTACGGTCTAACAGTGAAAAAATGAAGCTCAGTTACAGTGATTTTCTTTGCTGATGGAGAATCTATATTTTTTTATTTCTCCTTACTTTTTTAGAAAATATTAAATAAATAAATATATATATATAATAAATTTATACATATAATCTTAAATATTAATTGTAGAACAATAAATAACACATAATATATAATTAATAATGATGATTTTTAATTAGGATGTAAAAATCCCCCTAGATGACCATTTACGCAAAGAAAAACTATTCCAGAGTTATTAATGTCATTTTCATTATTAATTCTAAGTCTTTCACAAGTATTGTCGACAATTCCAACGTTAATATACGACTTTAGAAAGTAAAAGTGTTTGCGCAAATAATACAAGTATTTCTACTTGGCGGAAAGACTTGATTATTTCGCCAGTATTCCCTGAGTTTCATGGCGGTTCACCGATGCAAAACTGCCCTTTCTCGTCACTTCGCTTCTCCAAAGTGTAAAATTTTTCCTAAATGTAGCGCGCTACGCGCCGTTATGTGTGCATTCGAACTCTCGAGTCCGTCAATCTGTCCCTTTTTCACGTTGATCCCGCTCGATCCTATGCACACAATAGCTCTTTTGAGACAGCCGTTAAGCGGCTTAATGCGGCTCGGCAGGTAGCTGCGGATGTGCGTTGGTATTCGCTCGCATGAGCTATAAATAGAAGAGAAATCTCATTCCATTTCGATACGCGTGCCGATGTATGGCGAACGCGCGCGCGCGCGTACGTATGTGTGCGGCGGTACCGACAGCGGAGCACGTGTGCGCCGCAAAAGTGCATACAAAGGTATACATGTGTATCCGCGAGTCCACCTTGGCCGTTGTTCGCCGCCGACATTTTTCAAGGTGGGAATCACGTGGCGGTTGTCGTTCACGAAATTGTTTCAGAACTCGGGAGTTTTCCCTTCGGTTAGTGTCCGCGATTTTCGCCGGAAATCCTCAATCGGCGAGATGGGCCTTCTGTGCAGTAAATGTGTGCGATTTTGCGATTTTTTTCTTGAATCGCAATGCGATATGCAATTTTTAATCGCAAAGCTTTTGCGATATAAAATGCAACAAGAAATATGCACACAGAGAAAACTTCTTCAAACTTAATAAATTTTATTCCAAATAACAAACAAATTTGTTATTTGGAATGGTCCAAACAAACCAATGTTTGAATCAATAAGTACGATTATTTGAATTTGAAACAATATATATCTTCGTCTTAAATAAATCATTTGTTTGAAACGAAAGATAATATCAATATATTTTGCCATTTTCATATAAATAAATTATTTGTTTCATTGTTCGTTTACTTATTGTAATCAAATAATATATTATTTGGTTAAAAGATATTGTTTCAAATAATAGTGTTATTTTTGTCAAATAATAGAGATTTTTTTAACGAAACTACAAAATTTTTATTCAAACAAATAATGTTTCGGATAAGCATATGTTATTTCAATGAAACAAATTTCAATCAAATAAATATATAGGAGCACTGAATCTAAAGAAACCTTTTTCTCTGTGCAGTTGAACGGTGACATGCATTAATTCACTATAATCATAGTAACGTTCTGACTTATCGTCTCACTTAAAATATATTTAGGCCGGTATTCATAGTCCGTTCTTATATTTAAGATCGTCTTAAGTATCATCTTAAGACGCCATCAACCAATCAGAGAGCCGTATCAGCATCTTAAGACATTACTTAAGATGATCTTGAAATAAGAATCGACTATGAATATCGGCCTTAGACGATAAGTCAGTTGTTATTACGATCTAGCAAGTTAATGCACTTCGCTTACCATTGAAATTCCTCCTTATGTTAAAATCGTCAACGTTCCTATCAATCGCGTTGTCGGATTGTAAATATTTCATTTTCTATTGACTCGCGCTCTAAATCGCCACGCAGCAACGGGACAACAGCGGGCAGCACCCCCGTCGCGTTCCACGAAAGTATCTAGTCATTGCGGATAATTAAACGTACTTGCAAAGCATGTGCAATTGCGGTTCCCGGAAGAGGTTGTAGCAGTCTTCGCAGATGCGGTCCAGACGGGCGAAGATACTCTTGTCGTACACGCCCTTGCACTGGATGTCGAAGAACGACCTTTTGCCCAGGGGATGGCCGCTGAGGCTGGCGGCGTCCGCGCCCAGGTCGATGCAGGACGAGATCAGCAGGAGCGTCAACGACCACGCGAGGACGGACGCCAACAGGGGACAGGACGATCCCGCGGGCGACGACCTCGACGACGACGATGACGACGACGACGACGACGACGACGACGATGACGTCGACATCGACGACGGTAGCGTCGAACACGAGGAATGATACGCGGCCGATGGCGCAAACATCGCAAACTCGTCGTTGGACGATGACTGAATGTTCTGCTGCCGATGCATCATCTGAAAGAAGAAAGTCACAGCCATTTTAAATCGCAGCCTTCTCTTCACCTATGATTACGACTACTTAGAGATGAAATGCTACACATCACGTTCAAGGAATTTTTATTTAGAGATTTGATAGTGATTAGACCAGAATTAAGTTAACATTTTTTTTAACGAAATTAAAGTCAATGGCTTATACTAAAATTAATTTAGTTACGTTAAGTTGCATTAACAAAAGATTACAAGATAGTTCTAGTAATGCAGTTGGCAGAAGTGAAAATTACTGGCGTTGCGTTTCGTTTCTTCCAACAGTAAAACCAATAGACCAAACCAAACCAAACGATCGAAATAATCCCAAATGGCTCGCCAGAAAAATTATTTTCAGGTTAAAAGTTGCGGACATTTCAACGTTATCGCAAGCTTGTAACATTGCAGAAATCTTTCGCAGCTTCCATGCAATTTTACAATATTTCAATGTAAGGTTTACGCAATATGTTTCTGGATCTACTGGTTTTACTGGTGGAAGAAACGAAACGCAATGCCTGTAATATTCACTTCTGCCAACTGCATTACTTTTATTGGCAGCAAACCCATTTTCGAACAGACTAAGAGACGCTTGAAATTCAAAAATCAAGTAAGAAAAACAAAGGCGAATAAGAGTCAGGCGCGTGCGCCATTTTAATTATTAAATCTATTACATCATAATAATGTGAATTAATAACGAGTGATGGACGTTCGTTTTGGTTCCACTTTTAACTATCCTCAGTAACTTAATAGAATTACATCGCAGAAACAAAAAAAAAAGAAAAAACCATCATTATATAATATCCCGATATGAAATGCAATTCACATCTCTTGTTCAGTCGATATAAGTGTGAGTTAACGTCCAAAGTTATTAGAAATTGGAAAGTCACCCGACTGTACGCTGAGAGAAATATTAATCAAACGTTTAGTTAAATAGTGATCAAATGTATTTTGTAGACTGGTACCCCCCCCACCCCAAAACATAGTTACTTTTAACGAACCATTTGGTTAAGTTGTATAAAATCAATTGTTTGGTTAAAGTCACAGCTCAGACCATTTGGTGAAAACAACTACATATTTAGTAATTATAATTATAAAATTCATTTGATCATTATTGAACTAAACGTTTGATCTATCTCACCAAATATTTTTCTCAGTATATGGCAAAGTAGCACGGAGCTACAATGTTAATATTACGTAATGATAAAAATTACGTTTCCAGTATGAAAAGATCTAATGTTATTAAGGCGATGCTGGACTGACGGTGGAACTCACTCGACGTCGGTACTGCAGATCATTACAGATTTTTCTTCGACGTGAAGTCTAACGACTATGGGCCGCGTGCGGGGTAAAGAGTAAGGGGAACAGGCTAGCGTTCTTTGTTAAACGCACTCATCTGTCCTTGTTTTTCGACTTTAGCGCCATCTATTACAAGATCTCTCCACTACAACGAACGCAATTTTTGCTCTTTCCACCAAATCCGCGTGCAAATTACATAAACAATTTTTAAATAGTCCTTTCTCTCATACTAGAATTTCTAGGATCATTCTGCAAGCGCCGTATTGTTCTTTCATTTAATTCATTCGCCGCTAACTACTTATTTCATACATACAAAGTTTAAGGCCGGTATTCATAGTCCGTTCTTATATTTAAAATCGTCTTAAGTACCATCTTAAGACCATCAACCAATCAGAGAACCGTATCAGCATCTTAAGACATTACTTAAGATGATCTTGAAATAAGAATCGACTATGAATATCGGCCTAAAACTTTTATATGGGGCACATGTTGTCACGAGTCGGCTGCAGAAACCGATAATTAAACTATAATTTTTAACTAACTTTCGTTTTTCGTATTAAATTATAGTTAGCGGCGAATGTTTTTGTCACTATTTTAATTGTGGAGAAGGATTTTGAGATCTATAAAGCCAATTAAGAGAACGGAGTATTTAAAATTAATCGCGTATAGAGACCGGTCCAGCATCGCTTTAAGTATCTTTGTGATGATTTACCTTTACTATTAGCAGAACGCAAAACGGGAAATTAGCTGCAGTCAAGAGTAATCACAGTGATAAAAGTGTCAATTTTCAAATTGTTAAACGTTAAACAAAGAACGGATACTTTGCTGGAAATGTAACTCTTACAAATTACGCAATATTAACATTATAGCTCCATGCTATAATATTTTGCCATACAGTGACTGATTTTCAATTTCTAATAACTTTTGGACATTAACTCACTTATCGACTAAATAAGAAACGTGATTTTCGTTTCATATTGGCATATTATAGAAATAGTCTTTTCCCGGCTTTTTTCTCTCGGTTTTTTCGATGTAATTATATTAAGTCGCTGAGAATGGCTCAAAGCGGAGGTCACTATCCAATCCTTATGACACATATTTTTTGCAAAAATAGCAAATATATTTTTAGATTTGTCAAATTCAAAATAATCGTAAAAACGTTACCTTTATTTGGATCAAAGTATTTTATGCTCGTTACGAATTACGTATTACTATAGCTAGTTATTGTACGATACGCAAAGGGATCCCACTGTGTCAATTACAATTTGCTTATTAGCGCCAGCCATCAATAACTCCGTATTTATAGATAACGTGCTCTTTGCTCCTATACACCTATGCTCGGATGATTGATAGATAATGAAAAAAATGTGCGTTTCATTTGCCATATAAAATTTTATTTACGCTTGTGTGACGCATCATTAATTGAAAGAGTTTTATTTATTATAGAGAATCAAACACACACGATTAATATGTCTGAAAATTTACGAGTAAGTTGTAGGTCAAGAATTGCAATATTAACATTTTTTCACGAATAATGCCACATTCGAACGCTTATTTTTTTTTATTAATCTCTAGCGTTTAATTTATCCAGCTATCATTAAAAAAGAAAAATATACTGCCCTGCATATATAATGTTGGTTTAATTATCACATCTGTCATGCATTATGGGATGGGCGAGGTTGTTATAAACTTATTTAAAGTTAATTGAAGTTAATGGACTCGACTAATTAAAAGTTAATTCATATTTTCGCTGATGAAAGGTCAGACTGAAAGATAAGCGACGAAATTAAATTGACACGACGATGACATAGCAACGAAAGCACGAGAAACATTCACATTACGAATGTATCCTAAATAATCTCCACGCGATTGAAATTATTTGCTCGCGACACTTTCGACACATGTATCAGAAATGCATATTTAGTCTCATTGTTATTTCCTGTTCTTTGATCATCCAATGATAGACGCGTTCGCAGCGAAAATAGATGACGAAACCGGCGCTTTCAGTTGCGACTTCCATTTACAAAGGATGAATGGCTCTAACATAAGATCGAGCCCCCTGGTCGGTTAGTGTGACCGCAGGTAATAAATTATCGAGCGAATTAGCTCACTGTGCGTGCTCTATGATTTGGATCTTCCCAAACCCTTTCGAAGAATCTTTTCTACGTCTCGAGAATATTCCTCTCTATTCCTTTCGACTTATTTCACCCAACCGGATCAAAGTAAGTGAAGTGACACCTTTCGAAATGAGACCTTTAAAAACATGATTCTCTGGAGAAACCGGGAGGGGGGGAGGGGGTTCAACTTCACGATTGGACTTCAGGTCGGCAGGACCGTTCGCCCGTGAGCGCGAGATCACTGAGATCACTCGTGTACGTAACGACGGACATACGCGTGTTCGGATATACCAATATACCCCATCTTCTCCTCCCCCTTCTTCTCCTCCGATTGACCGGCCGGCAGGCCCGGCTTGCACAAATACACACACACGCGCGCGCGCGCGCACACAGGTTGAGATGTAAAGCAACTCTTAACCAGTCCTGCAGCAGTCGCGCTGTGAATGGACCACACGCAGGTAGGCTCTACCTGTAAACGTCCTCAACCGACAACTTCATTAACCGAGGCCCCAGCGCACGATCCACCACGAGGGGGCCCTCCTTTCTCACTCTCTTTCTTTTCGCCCCCTCCCCCCACCCCGTGTCCCTCTTTTTCTCTCTCTCTCTCTTTCTCTTCGCCGTATCATCGTACCATCCGCGGGCTCGTCCCACCTCTCTTCCCCACCTGCACACACGAGAGCGAGCGTTTCGCCCGCCGGTTCTTCTTTTTTCGGAACATAATCACCGCTCCCGGGTGGGATCTTATTTTTAGCCGGCAGGACGATTCTCGGAACTCTCCGGCAACCGCTCTCTTCTATATATCGGCGCCTCCACCTGGTAATTGGCCGCAGGCCGATAATTTGCCCCCAAAGTCGCCCGCATCCCGAGATCGTTAAGACTCTCCTCACTCTCTTCCGTTTTCTGCCCCTTCCTCTCCCCCTCTTTCTCACTCTCTCACGCTCCGCTTCGTATGGACTACCAAAGGTAGGCGCTTGTCTCTGCAGGAAAGAATGGACATGTTCCGAGATCTGTCTCGTTTCTCCTCGGGGCTCGACTTTCTCGGAACGTATCCGGTGTGAACCGCGATCAGCGGCACCGTATCAAAGAGAGCCCGGGGCCTCTCCATCTCTGGATCCTCTCCTCGTTGCTACTTAATTGATTTCGTTGGGCTCTCGAATCCGCCGTCAGCCCCCGCGAAATAGCAATGGCTTAACTGGAATTGCCAGCCGTCCTGGATAAGGTGAAAGTAAATACATGTCACGAGTGTGCACGCCGTATCTCTCTTCCTTCGATTAATTTAATTGCGTACCCCGTGCGGTATCTCTTAAAATATTAATGTGATCTCGAATTTCTTACGGGGGTACGAGGTAGTGGGGGGAAAATAAAAACATCTCTCATTCATCTCACACATAGATCACGTACTTCCAAATGAATAAGCATGCAATACTCGTATTGGGTTCTTCGTATTTCTGCGGAATTGGAATTTTGTAACGGAATAGTATTCAACAAGTTGAAAATATAACTTACGTATTAAATGAGTTACAAATTAGCACAATTGAAGTGCATAATTTAAAACGTCCCAAATGATAAATTTCACTCAATCGATTATTTAATCTACGAGCTTTCTAAAATCGTGGATCTTCCTTTAGTGAAGAAGGGAGATTCATAAATGCCCGTCGCATTCGTAAATTTCCTCGCCATTATTCTTATCGCAGCCCTCGTTTCGTCTTCTTTGGGGGACCGTTCGGGATAACGCGTGTGACAAAATCCTGGAGGGGGAGGAAGGGGGGGGCTGATGCGACGTACAACGGGCGACGTAAAGACATCATAAATTAGGCCCAGTTGCACCGGTACATTTTAAGGTATGAGAACTCTCAACTCTCCGCTTGGCCCCGATTCTGGTAATGGCGGCGGCCCCCCCCTCCCCCCTCCCCC
>QKQZ01004915.1:0-27195 GCA_003595255.1 Solenopsis fugax | reverse complement strand
CTGTAGATTTGCTGGGCCAGCACAATTTTTAGCTGTTGCAGCTAATCTTTTTTTTTCCGTGATGTTTAATTTCCGAGAAATAAGGGACGAACGGAGGGCTTTAGAAGTTCTCTGCCAGTATCGGCGATTACCCTCTGTCAATTTCATACGTAAACGAATCGCGATCTCATTGAAGTCCGATCGAGGAGGCTGCCGGTCGCGCGCGCGCGTGCGTACGCGTGTAGTGTATGCACGTACGCACTCACGCAGCACGCATACATGTGGCGCAACGCACGAGGCGGGCGGACGAGCGGGCGGGAGCAGCGCGTATCACGCTCACTGGCAAGATCCAGCAACGAAGAGAGCTCGCGTATCCCCGCTCGACGCTCCACGCGCTCAGTTAGCACGAGACTCGCGATCGAGCAGCACGTTGAACGCGCGATTGCCGGTGTGTGTGGTGCCTTGCACGGACGATCATCATCGGGCTTTTTCCTCTCTCGCGCTTCGATCGAACGACACGATAACGTCTCGCGACGAGGCGTGGACGGACGGTTCCACGAAAATAGGAAAAAGCTCTCTTCGCGGTGGGTTTGCGTCGCGTGTATACCTATACCTATATCTATACCGATACATCACCGTCGAACTAGCGAAACCGAAACGCGAATGATAATAACGGTACATCGATGACGCGCACGTGTGTCAGTCGAGCTAAATGTCAAGGATACGACTTATCCATATCCTCTAATAACGATTAACCGTCGCGTATACTACTTCGTTCTCGACTGCGTGGCGGCACGGGGATGTGACGAGAGCGGAAGCCCGCCGATGCATCTGTTCCGCGTGCGGAAAGTGAAAGGGTGATTCCGCAATCGCGCGATACGGGATCGGTGGAATTTGTCGGTCTGGTGATGGTGCACCGTGAGACATTTCTTCTGCTATGCATCTGACGACGCCTCTCGCGCTTCGATAATGCGGCTGTTTGTTGCTCGTACGTGTTTAGTATGCCGTAATCCACGGTATATCTTGTTTTCGATAGCCAACGCGCGGCGAAACGATGTTGATCTCTCTCTATCTCTCTCTCTCTCTGGAAATTTACGCGCATGACGCGCGTATCCCGGGGTGACGTCGTCGGTTGTCGAGGGATAACACACGCCGGCGTATTATTCCGTTGATATTAATACCAGCGATGTAAACATTGGCCCGACAATTGGCAAGCTCCGGTCTTAGACAGGCCGAAGCAGTTTGTCATGGTGCACGGGAATCGCGCACTAGTACGAAAGAGATTCGACGATACTTCGGGCTCACTGACTGATGAATAACGTCTTCGTCGAAGAACGCGACTTCATTGAATAAGCATTCACTTCCTTCTTTAGCTGGGAAAAGAAAAAGAAAAAAGAGGAATAGGAATTTTATCTTCCAGTAAATTATCTGTCATAGGTGAAACCGGATTTGAGACGTTCGTACGATAAATGTGTTATATAAATATGAATATTAATGACTCGCTCGTATGCTTATCAAATGTGGAAACGTGTAAGAGATATATAAAACTCGTGAAAAATCAATTTGATAACTTCAAAAGCGTTGCAAGTATCGAATCCAGATTTTAAAAAAATACAATTTAATTTAAATGAATTATCTGAACAAATAAGTCGTAGATAAATATCTCGTGTTATGCACAGCAACGTAGGAAACATGACCAACATCAAATTAATATGATATATTTAAGATGTTATTCGTCGTTACATAGTCACGATAATAAAACAATATGTCAAAAGAAATAATGACCATGACAATAATCCAATAGTGAGCATTCGATAGGTGGAAAATTTATTTCACACATTAATCTGTCAAAGGTTAACAAACTATTTATTCAGGTAATAAACGTTTCGGAATCTTACTGGTCCTTTTTCAGTATCAAATTACATATTTTAAAGCAAAAAACGCTTACGTAAAACCCTGCATGATCAAAATTTTAAAAAATTCGTTAAAAAATGAACATCAATAAAAAGTGATAGATTAACGTAGTAAATAGTCTTAAGAGCCAAAGTCCAATTCACATTAAACAAAAAGACAAATCAACAAACAATAGATGACAAATCGAAAGCCATAAAGTCATTATTGATGTTAATTTTATGACTTATATTTTTTTTATTTTGATTATAAATTTTATTTAAATTTTTTTTGCTGTATGATATGTAGATTAATACTGAAGAAGGACCAGTGAGGCTCTGAAAAATTTATTACTTGATTAAATAGTTTGTTAATCTTTGACAGATTAATATGTGAAATAAATCGTTCACTTATCTTACTGAATGTTCATTATTGAATCATTGTCATATTTATTAATTTGCATTTGCATATATTGAGCTTTTCATTACTCTTATAAAATAATTAGGTACATTTCGACTACCACAGAATCTTCATCAGCAGTGATAAATAAATTAATTTAGTACTTGGTGAACATAATTGAAATATTATCGTTATCAAGCCAAACATCGAAACCGAAAACGGCCAACTCTTGTGCAATTTGAGCCGTCGGATTAGTGGTTAACATACTTAAGATCAAATCGTTATAATAAAAATGTATATTTATTTATCGCTGCTGATGAAGACTTTGTGGTAATTGAAACGTACAATTCTTTATTTTATATACTTTTTCTGATATATTGTTTTACACTATCGTGAATATGAAACAACGATTAATAAATGGCATTACATTAATCTGAGAAAATTTCAATAAAACCTGAAATAAATTAAATATACGTAAAGCAAATCAAGCGTGGAAAAAATACAAGAATTGTATGAAAGTATAGAGGTTTCCGCATTTCCTGCGGGAAGAGATAACTTCTCGTTTCTTGTATTTCTAGAGCGTGCAACCGCTCACTTGGAAGTACTTCTGTAAATCGGTCCATCGGATTTCTCGCGCACGTCTGCCGAAGACAATCGACTAGCCTCTTACGATAGTATCGTAACCATTCGCGCGTTCGATGCGGGTGTCCGGTTGCAAAAAACCGAATTCCTTTCTTCTACCGCGACCGGTTTGCTGATTCACACGTCTAGCTGGCCTTCCGCTGACTTGCAGTTTTATCTATTTAAGCAGAATGTGGTAAGAGCGCGGAAGCGCCCGATTCCCTCGAGGCGCGTGGCACGCATCGCGCGACGACGCGATGCTTTTTAATTTACGTCTCCGAGGGTGCAACAGGTCCATTCGAGTAATGAGCGCGCGAACGTTATCGCGTCGTTGCTGGGTGGGTGACTAAAGAGATCTATCGATCGATCTATCTCCGACGATTGGGATGCTTTTATACGCGCCGCCCGCGCGGCCTAGCTTCATTAACTCGCTCAATCGCCTGTCAATGCAGCCTATTTCTCTGCAAGCCGCCAGTCTTATTATAGTCAGTATACGCGATAATTATGCTATAAAAATATATTGTTATTCTGCACATTTTTCGCTCATAACTCGATTACTACTCAAGATTGAAACTTACTTTCCAAACTTATCGGTTAATACTTGAAAGTTGGAAAACACTATTTTCGCGCGACGCTATTTATGATATGTATGCATTATCATGACGTATCTTATACATAATCATCGGTTCCCTGACATTCTCTACAGTATGTGTAAAAAGATACGACTCTCTTTTGATAACTATTATGTTTGCTACACTCAGAGAAAAAAATCAGCAATTATAAATTTGCGAACAAATGCACCGTAAATATTTATTACAAAGTTATAATAAAAACAATTGTAAGTTATATGAATTATATAAATACAGAATATTAACTATTTGTAATAAAATTGTTGAATAAATTGTAGGAAAATATGCAAATGTAGGTAACGGAAAAGTTGAACTGGTTGAGATTCGAACTCGAGATTCCTCGTTCTCATTCATAGAGCTCTACAGCACTACTTCATAGTTATTCCTATCATAGTTATTCCTGTTGTATATTTAATTGGTTGTACGTAAACTAGAAATATGTAATTGTCGTAACTTATTTGTAGTAAAGTCTATATAACTATGTAATTGTAGGTGAGGTGCTATTTCATTATAAATTAATAGTTGCACAAATTTTGTTGCTGTGGTGATACAAACTATTTTAAAGTTATTGCAAAAAAAACAGTATCAAATTAAAAATAATATATTCTCTCTAACAATCACCGAGTCAAGAAATTATACTTTTGCTTATATATAAAATGATGATAATTTTGCTTGTAAACACAAAAAAATTAGCATTAAATCAATTTACTGTTTCATATATAAACAAGAATATAAAATCTTGTAAGAATTTATTATCTTAAACAGACAATTTATGTTAACATGAAGAAATTTTGTTTCTTCATGTAAACAAATTATATCTGTTTAAGATTTTAAATTTTTTAAAGAAGAGATTTATTCTTGCTTGTACATGCAACAATGTATTGTTCATGTAATACTAATTTTTTTCTGTGTATAATTTAATTTTCTTTAAAACAAATTTGATAATATAGAATTTTAGTAAAATATTGTATTTTGTTTTAATATTATAATATAATGGTTCTCTAAAGAACACAAAAAATATGACTATTTTGATAATAATAAGGACATATAAAACTCATTCTTGATTTGAAGATATTTTCTATTCGATACTTTTTCCTCTTAATTCATGAAAACTATTAAATAATGAGAATATATTTTTCTTAACAAAACTGTACAACTGTTCTGTATGTAATTATATCTATTTAACGCTGTGTAATCTCTTTTTAATATTTAACATTCTCAAAACAAAAATGTTCTTTTTTTCTGTGCAACTAAAACTTTAACTCATTGGACTATGTACATTATTCTACATATAAAACTTGGACACTTGTCACTTTTATAATTGACACTCTTACGGATTTTTCTCTGAGTGTGGATTTGACATGGTTGCGCCAGGTTGCAACTAAAGAAAATCATCAAATAAACATTTTATAGAAGGACTAAATATTTATATTTTATTCGAATTTGATACCGTTTACTTTATTTAACCAATAATTGCAATGTTGGTTGTGAGAGTCGCATTATTTTTTACGTATACTGTAGAAGTTAACGCAATTTATGTCACTGTACTTTTCTGGTTTCCTCGCGTCTTCATTCGACAATAGCATTAACTCGTTTATGTTAATAACATTAGGAAGTCGTGGCACTGTAATTCTCCGATGATCGCACAAAACGCGCCTTGTTGATCACTCTCGTCTCCAAGGATTCGCGACCGCATTTTTTTGGTGAAATTGTGTGTTACAAGCACCGCTTATCGTTCGAGATCTCTTATCTTTTAAAATGATATTATTAAAACATACGTGAAGAAAGTTTGGCGCCAGTGTTTAATGTGCTGCTAAAAAAGAATATTGAATAAAAAGATATTAGATGTGAAGAAATAGTAATTGCAGTATAATTATTATATAATTGTGATAAATGGAATGTTTTGTTTTTATTTTATTTATTGATACTTGGATATCAATTTTTATTATAGTAATTTGTTGTAAAAAATATATGAGATTATTTAAGCAGGAAAAATGAATAAAAGCAGGTAAATAAATGATAATGTCCTCAAGAATTACAGATTAAGCTTGTGTATGCTACGAATTTTTCATAGTAGAGATGGATATGACACACACGGAGACTTTTGACCAACTTATCAAATTATGATACTCCCTAAAATTTTATCAGTTTTATTTATTTATTTACTTTTTCGTTTGTACACACGTGATTCCAATCTGTAGATATCGACTCTACGATCTCAGTGCAACTTGTGTTTCGTATTGATGTTCGAAGCAATCTACACGAGTACACAAGACTCTGTTGTACGGTGGGTGGTGACGATGTGATGTTTCGCGGTCGACTCAACACGCCCATTGCGTCAGCATGCAATTCTATCAGCTGCTAGTGACGGTGAACGCGATCCATTGCAACTTTTAAAAGAAGAATAAATAACAGTCAGCTTCTAATAACAGTAATAGCGAGTCTAAGTTCTATTTCTTTATTATTTGTACTTTCTTGATTTTTCTACGTCTTATATATCTCGCTACTAATATTTTCCTTACGTTTACTTTGTTATAAGAATTTGAAAAACACAGAGTTTATAAATTATAATTAGCGGTTTTGAGAGGTTCGCAAAAACATGCGTCGCAAGAAATCACGGCCTGAATCGTTATTTTCTTAATATTTTCTTCTCATCATTGTCTGCATTTGGTCACCCATCATCGAGGTTCATCCGCTGGCTCGATGCCTCGCGAATGCGAATTCTTCCGCGCTTCGTACGAAAAAGGAAAAAAAAAAACAATATCGTGGAATTTGCCTTCGCCTCGCCCTGCCAGGCCGTGCTCGGCGTAGGCAGCGAAAGAGAGTGCATCGTACAACGGAGATATGCACTACCGAGCTCTCAAGGAGACCCGCTCACACGCACGCGCAATACGCACACACGCGTCGACGCCGGCCGTCCTTTGCGACGTCGCCTGGAACATCCACGAGGACGCGTTGTAATTTCTTCTCACTGGCGAGAAACTGCCTTCCTTCCTTGAGCATCGTCGCGTCAGGCACATATAAGCAAGTGGAATTTTCGATTTGCTATACGTCGCTCGTTGCATCTTTCTCATTGATTCTGCATACTATTTCATTAATCCCGCGAACCCGAGGCTCAAGGTGATATAAAATTTTTAAATAAACTTAAAACGACGTCGATAAACTATCAGCCCCGTTCTGTTTTTAATCCATTTGTTTTTAAACATTCGTATTACGTAGAGGAGAGTTGCGCACCGATCATCGTATCTCAATATTTTATTCAAAATAAATGAGAAATAAGTAATATAGGCAAAAGTTTAATAGGATCTTGTTTTGCGTGCTAATAACGCTTTAAAAAATCAGGTACAATTAATGTTAATTTTTGATCCATTTGTGTAACTGACAATAATGTAATCATGCGATTTTATGTTGAATTTTTATACTTCCATAAAAGATTTATTAGCCCTTAAACACACTAGAGGGTCTGGGAGATCTTCCTGAAAAAACTTTACTTCCGTGTCATTTTATTTTAGTTGAGCAATGAAGTTATCGGTCACTCATATCGGTCGATAGGAGACTTGAAACTTTTTTTCCACCTAGCCCGAATCTTCTTTCTCATTCCGTCTTCACACAAGTGATCGAATTTTAGGATTTTTAGCAGTGTGTTTAAGGATTAAATTACATAGAAAATATTTTATATTAATTGCAATTATTATAGAGATTAAATTTTTAAAAAATCCATCCTGTTTCCTAAATCGTACTGCCACAAATTTCACCACAATAAATGATATTAATATAAGACTGATAAGTGATATCTAATAGTAAAACCAATAATTGATATGAATAAAAATGTGACAATTACACAAAAATATATTTAAGCTTTATTTCGACATCTTTACCTTTTCATTATTATTGTTTATTAAATATTAGATCTTTTTTAATAAATTATTAATAAAATAAATATTAGTTAATAGCTCCTCATATTTTTAATTATTTTACTTTATAAATTCGATTCTTTCAAAGGCGGTACGATTTAGATGATCAGTTGACAAGTATTTTTTTGCAGTATGCTACAAAAGGCTTATAATAATTTTGTTATTGGTGAAAGATTAAACGTTGTAGTAATAGGTACCTGAAACATCAAGCTACAATCCCTAACATTTATTGCGTAAAAATCAATGCCGAATGAGAAATATACTAAAAAAATAACAATTGTGAAATCATATTATGGAATGTAGGAAGAGTGTATCAGAATTTTTTCAGATTTTTTAGAGCCCAAAAACCCTTTCAAAAACAGTATCAGGACCAGTGACCCGGTTGGACTAGAAAAGCAGCGAAAAAAAAGTTGAACCACGGAAAGTTAATTTATTGATTAACAGCGTAACAAATCGCGACTACGAAACTATAAATCGCGTGTTGCATTTGCCACTTCTGATTCGAATGTCTAGAGAGAAGCCCATCCCTCGTCCGTGTTTACATGGAAATTATTGGTTTTGTCGTGTCTCTTTCCATCATGATGGGTGATTCATGCTGCGCTTAGGAATGTCGACCTCTTACGACTACGCCCGAAGGAGAAGCCCGCCGTTCGTTATTCACGACACGGCCGGATATCCGTTGTAATTCTATCCTATCTGCACTATCGATGGATAGGGTGTCCTGGTTATTTTAAACGCGCCAATATTAAATTTCGTATTGTGCATGTAACACTTTTACATATACGTAATATATATGTATAAGTTTTGCCTGAATTTAAGTATTTAAATTCGTTGCAGCCATTCTTTCGAACACAGGTCAGAGTGATATAGATTTATAGCAAAGCTTTAGGAAAGTTTCCGATGTATATATTACACCTTGACCTTGTAAGCTTTTGAATTAAGAGTATCGTTTTGCGCTCGATTGCGATTGATCGCAGATGATTAGTTTAATTGAATTGGATTTAAAGAGATGCGTGCGCCTCTTCTCTCTTTTTTTTATATAATGGCCATTGAATGGCTCGAATGAACTGGCGTTATTGAAAAGCAATTTTCTTTCTCTCTTTCTCCTTCGCGGAGTAGCTTTCCGCAGATCACGCGAGGTTACATAATATTCGATTAGATGCCTTAATGTCTGATAGAAGAACGACCGCGGCGAACGGGATCGATGATTGCCCGAACGTTTTAATGATATTGCGAACAGAGCGAATCCATGAATATTAGTCCCGCGCGATTTTCTCTCGCAATATCTCGGGCGAGCGTCCGCCAGAAAATTCAGTTCGCTTCGGCACGAGTTAGCGTAACAGCGATATTACCACGATAGACCGTTAAATCATTTCGATGATCGTAATATCTACGTTGTATAGCACAGTACGTAGTTCATTCTGCATCTATTCCAGTATTACGAACAGATAGCGCGAGTGCGTAACCTTCGAACATTCACGGGCGTGTCGGAAATAATAATGAGATCACGTTGTGTCCACTGCATTACTTGCATTTTGCGCTTCCGATTAAAACCATTTACAATGCTTTACTTAACAACATTCCGCGAAAAAGACCCATCATTAAAAAATATAATACGTCACGGAATATGTATTGAGAGAGTTAAATAAATTTTTATGAGTGATATTAATTTCGGCAAATTTAAAGAGCGTAAAATTCTCGATAATTTTATGCAGAATACATTTCCGTCGGTATTCTCTTTTATGATAATCATCTCGACAACTTTAATTTAATTCACATTTTTCACGCGATTATTTGTAACGACGTGCGATTAAATTTAACGATCAAAATTATGTGACTTGCACTAATAATACTATAATGCTTTCCACGTTCGTAAGTAAGATGGTTTTCATCAAATTCGTTTTGAAACTCTAATTAGGACGTGTGTTGAAAGTAGGTTTTGGATTCGGTCTGTGTGTTTGAAGAATTTCCCTTCGCATGTTTCACAAGAATAACACGCGTTATCGCGCCCACGGACAGAGTAAAGTGCATAAAGTGTTAATTATTCCGATTATAGAAGTAGCGCTCGCTCCGACTTCAACGGATCCTCTCATCGCGTTTGTTGCATTACGTTGATCCCGCGGCAACGTAACGTCATCGATTTTTATTTCGTCAAATGACATCATTTCGCATGTGCAATCATTTTTTTTTGTCAGAGTTCTGGTAGTCAATGAATTTAATATAGTGTTTCGTAGCGTGTGACGTTTTGACTTAAACTCTAAGAAACTTGTGCGAAAATATATTTACGAAACATAGTGTTTGTTGTTAAATAAAATTTCTTTATATAAAAAATCATCTAGATAATTTTATTATATAGATAATTTTTTAGATAAAGAAATTTTATTTAAATAACAACAAACACTATGTAATAATCTAAATAGCTTTATTTTTATCTAGATTATTAAAATGCATATTATCTTTATCTTTATTTTAGGTTAAAGAAGTGTTCTCTTTTTCAAATTATCTACGATAATTTGAACAAAAACGAGAATGAAGTATTGTCTTTAGCCATAATCTCCAAATTATTATTTATCCTAATAGGAGAATTTTTCAAAGTGAGTTGCGTTCCGAAATTTACTGCCAATATTGAAAATCTGTAGTAACTTGAAGTATATATTTTTAGTATTAGTAGTATATATTGCAACGCACATCAGATTGCAGAGATCAATAGTAGTTCAATATAAAAATTGCGCCAAAAATTTAAATTTGAAAACTTACAAGCAATTATGTCAATCATTGTATAATGTGAGTTATATATTCTTTCTATTTTTAACTTTAATTTTTATTTCGATATTAATTCAAAACCAAAGGGAAATATTTTTGTCAGATTAAATTATTTGAAGAACTTTTATTTTTAGGAAATAAAAATTTAGAGATAAAAATACAAATATATTGTCTTCATATCTTAAATTATTTTGCTCAATAACGATATTATCTAAAAATTATCTCTAGATATAATTATAATTGTATCTAGATAAATTAAAATTAAATCATCTTTGTCTTAGCTAATATATTTACATGATTTGTCTCATTTTTATCTAGATAATTTTAAGTTATCAAAGCGCAACACTAACGGAAAAGCACAGAAACATTACATTACGCTAATGAAAATATGATTTAACGACGCGTGCGTCATTCGCGACTGGATTTCAGTGCGAGACGAATTAACAATTCATGGCGTGAAAAGATGACTACTACGTTCGAATTGATTCGGAAATGCAGACGGTCTCGATAATGGACTCTCTCGTCGTAACTTTCCGAAAAGGTTCGTCGAGTGCAGTGACCCTTGGCTAATTTATCTGTACCGTGATGTATCTCATCCATTCTCTACGCGGGAAATTTTAAGGTCTCAGCATTAAGGAACGGGATCGATAAACGAGCCGTATCCTTAGCACTTAGGTTTCCTACAGTGCGAGATACTGTGCAGATCAATATCTTTCAATTTCCTTCCAACAACGAGATGCTTCTGAATAGAGTAAACACATAGCTGTTGGAATGCTCATATCTTTTTAATTCAGTGTATTAACATATTTATTATTTTTTAAATGTCTAAAATAAAAGTATTATTTTTAGATGACCAGTGATAGTTTCAGGAAAAGAAATAAACTATATTAAATTATTTTATAATAATGCAAGATAAAGAGAGGATATAAATATCTAAAAAAATTAATATCAATAAATGAGTATAGAGTAAAGTCGCTTATTATGGGATAGGTTCCTAATATGAGGTAACGAGGTTTCTACTACATTAATAAACGTATGTGGTTGGTACCATCATAAACTTATTACTCTTGGGGTGAAATCTATTTAGTAGAAAATTCATTATTAGATCATGCGTGCAGTCGTTAAAAAAAAAATTTTTTGAATTTGGATGTTGTCAAGATTTATTGAGATAAGTCTTTAAACCTTGTTTATTATAAAATAAATAAATATTTGATGATAAATTCTGCATGTAGTGATAGAGTAAAGTCGTATTAATAGAAAAATATGGGATGTGATGATTTGCTTAATTATAAATATTAGATTTGGCGATTGTGAAACCGCAAAGTATGGAACTTATACTATGAGATACTCAAAAATCCCCATTTATTATTGCATATTCTGATTTCGAGAACTTTCCAAAATCCTATAATAAAGTTTTTCATTGAGGACTTTCAAATTATAAGGCTTGAAAGTTACGGCTTTCAGCATTAGCACTGAGACTTTAAAATATCTCGAAGAAAATAGATTTTAGAGAAAAATGTTACGTACAAAAGTTTTTGAGTATCGAAAGAGCGCTATTTGATTGGTCAACTACATTTTGAGTCTGGAGCCTAATTTGAATCTAGTAAGGTCCAAGTGGATAAGACCCATCTTATATAAAAAAATCTTTGTATCTCATATTAGGAACCATTTTTTTGAATTAGCAAAATCGGCAAATTTATAAAAAATTTCGTATACAACAAAGTATAACTATTATCGATTGTTAATTTTTGGTGATGAAACTTAAATATATTTACTATAATTTGGATATAAAAATAGGAGTTAATGGTATAAATTAAATAAATTATAAGCCTTTAAAAAAAAGTATCTCATAATAGGCAACTTTACCCTAATAGACAAATACCGTATTTTTTTATATAATTTCATCGTCAGCGCAATCATCGCGAGAGAGATCTACTTCGATCAGCATGTAATTTCTATCAATCGACTCCCCTAAGATGAATGAAATTTTGATTTTGCTTTCAGAAACTTCCTAATTGCCTCTAATTTAAATTGCCTGCGACGTTCGCGATAAGCTTTTTAAATATTTGCGGATCACGATAAAAGATTCACGTCTTCCACCTGCCGGGGACGTCAACCTCGGCAGCAGCACCTGCGAGCAACACACCGGCTCGTGTAGAATCCGTCGTCGGGTCCGAATTCGTGCAAACGAGCGGCGCGCGTGACGTTCGTTGTTGAAGCCAACGCAAATGGAATAGCGTCGCGCGCAAATCTAATTAATCACTGTCGTCCCGCGTCGCGATTGAAGCCGCGTAACGTCTCGTCGTCGTGCCGCCATCGTCGTGCCATTGTAACCGCGTTATCATCAATCGAGATAGCTCTCCTGTCTCTCTCTCTCTCTCTCTCCCGTTTGCGTTACGACATGCGAGACAAGGTCGATTTGCCCAAGGTGTCGCGAATGTCGAATCGCAATAGCCCGAGTGACGTGGGAGCTCGGAAATTTGTCAAATTTCTGGACTCATTTCCGCAGATAGTGAAGGTGTGAAGGTCGAGTGAGGCCATTTCATTGTAATTCGACGAAAGCTCGGCACACGAGGGAAATTGTTCGGGCCGATCGCTGCTGAATTGTAAACTGATTCTCTGAAAGTGTTGATGTAAACGCGCGCAACCGCTACAGTCCGCAAGGTCGCAGTTTGCCAAGCGGCAACTTTGTTCCGCCATACCACGGCTAAATTGCTCGAAAGTTTGGCTAACGTTTGGGGAAACTCCGGACCGTTGCACGGCGAACGAGTTGAACGACCGGAGCACGAGGAATTAAAAGGACGTATCGATGAGAAGAGGTCGTGTTACAAAGAAGACTGACTGAGGAATGTTTCTTCCTAAGCCGCGCCGGGGAAGTGGAGATCGGATATACCTGAATTAATTTCAATTGATAATTGCTCAGCAAACGTGACATGTTAAGAACGAACTGCACCGCTTTCTCCTTTCGAACGCGTGGATTTTGCGCGCTTCGCAGAAGCGGCTCGAGCGCGTGGAGCTCGTAAAATTGCCGGACGGTCCGCAGCTGCGCTCCGGCGTCCCCGTCCGTTGGGAAACAAGAGGCTATCGAGATCTCGTAGTAAGTGTTACAGGGGGAGAAGCAGAAAACCGCGAGGAGTATCGTGAAAGGAACGAAAGATCGAACCAACTTTCTCTCACTGCGGTAACAAAGATACCTAAAACTTTGCGATCGGAACGCGTACCGTGATTCACGGTATACGATCTTAGCTTTCCGAGAAGGCGTTCCGAAATCATATTACGCGCAGCGGTAGCCGAGGAATAACAGAACGGTTGCGGCGAGAGCAAAACAGAGCCGTCGTCAAAGGGTATTACGGCAAATGTTGCATCATTAGGCTCGAGATTGCGAGAAGAAAAATATTCTTTTCAAACGAAAAGCAAGGAATATAAATTTCCAGAGCAAATGTTCTCTGATATCGAAATCACGAAGAAGTGGGCAAAAGTCTAACAAAACTACCTACAAGTGCGCAATTTCTATAATAATCGCAAAGTAGTATGTTCTTCAGGATTGTTTTACATATATAGAAAAGACAAATTTCTTCTCGAAGAGGAAGGTCGTGTTCTTTATCATCGAATCGCATCTGGGAATCGGCATTCTAGTGCACAGTATCGAACGGTGAAGCCTGCTCGAGGCGGAGCGTTCCGTTTCACGACAGAAGGCAACGCTCTCCGGTCTTCATCATCATCGTCCATTCAGCGGCCATACGGCAAGAAATCCGGCAGGATTGCTCCGCACGTGGACACGATGTACGTGATGGAAACGGGTGGCCACAAGGTGGCACCCGTGCCCGCGTCGACGCGAGTCAAGAAGGTGGTGGACTACAACAAGACGATGAGCCAGCACCATCACCACCGTCATCACGAGGGTGATCGCGGTGGTGGCGAACGCGGTGGTGGCGGTGGTGGCGGCGGTGGGACGCACATCGCTGCGACTGTGAAGAACACGGTGCGTCGACTGTTGCGACGTACCAAGAGCCACCGAGACGCGCCCTCGACGAACGTCTCGACAATGACTTCTGCCGTCGCAAACGGCCATCCCATCGTTCCGCCGTCCACGCGCGTAGCCAGGAACGACTACGAAGTACCTCTCCCTTCGTCGTACGCCAACTATAAACGCTCCGAACGCTACGCCAGGGCGCGCGTAAGACTCCAGGTAAGAAAACAAGAGATCACTATTGCCAACTACCGAGCCTTTCTATTCCGCGAGCGTTTTTCCCCGGAGTGGCCGTAATTGCCGTAATTGACTGTGTCGGGTTGTAGAGACGTGGGGACGCAGCTATAGCTGCTGAACAATAATAAGAATTTATTAAAAATTTATTTAGGACAGTTCAATCATAACAGTTAATGTACTGGCGAATATAGAGGTATATTTTTTGTCGTATCTTTTTGCGAGATTGAAATGCGTACAATCCGCTGAAACTACTGGAACCAGTTTGCCATTTGCGGATGACTAAAAAAAAAAAAAAAAAACGAATTAGTGCTCGCATGAGTGAAGAAGTTGGATAAAAGTGGCGATGATATCGGTCGTTTATTTGCGGCAGGTGCGCGGAGAATTTAAATACGCAGGGTCTATGTCAGGTTTGATTGACCAGTGAGATTGATAATTAGAGATGGAGAATGATTGATAATACTTGTTTGAAAAAGTGAAGCTTCTCGCTTTTTTTGTGAGAGCATATAGATTTGTAATTAATTATTACAAACAATTTTACGAAATGATATTAATTTTGTCTCATTAATCACTCGATGGTCGTACTTAATAAAATTGCTGTAGCTCGACAAATTTTCGCTAGTAATTGCTATTTTTTCTTTATTTACATTGCAAATTTTACAATTAAGCGAAGAAGAATGCCATTTTTCGGTCGACGCGGATCTTGGTGCCTAATAATATTTATGTGAATTTTTACAATTTCCAATTCGTACCAAACCGATTAAATACATAATATCAAAAATTACGGATTTGGTGCCTAATAACATTCGAAATGTGAACTAATTTTAATACCGTGTATAAACGAGGAAACGTGATGAAAAATCTGACTCCATTTCGTAGAAGCTGTTATTAAACGTATGATATATGATCACACATCAATCTTGAGAGTGAAATCATCAAAGCCCTCTCGGAAACATTCTTGGTTCGAAGAATAATAATTTCGTAGGTTTATAATCGTTAACTTGTGATTTATTTCTTAAAAATCGGCACATAATTTTACGCAAAATTTTAATCAGAGAGTGAATGGTGTTACTAATTAATTGCATTAATCTACGAAAATATGAAGAATAATTATGTAACGTAATTATTTTATTTTGTAAAATAATAAATTTTAAACACATGAAATTGTGGATTTATGAAATATTTATTTTTCAAAAGTTAATTACATTAAAGCATTATATAATGAGAAAAGAAATTTATTAGATTGACAAAAAAGTCATAATGTTCTTCTTCTACTACAGCCTTAGCCGAAATTATAAGGCACTTTATATTTTTTATATACTTTTAACTGGAAGGATTTAAACAGAAATTCAAATACGAATTATCCTTTGTTTCAAGAACTCTTTAAATTTATGTCTAATGCCAGTAATCAATTTGAAATAATACAAATAAAACATTTTCAGATAAATGAAAAAGGTGTATAGGTGCTTAATTTTGGCCAAGGCTATATGTAAATGAAAAGCATTTTGTCAAACAAAGCAAAAACTTTCATTTACATAAAAAATAAAACGACATGACTTTTTTGCCAACCTAATGTTTTTCTCATGTTTTTTCAATGTGTGATTATTTTATTGTTAAGTTTTTTACTTTAAATTGTTTATCATTTTGTTTATCAATCGATGTTTATTTAAGTTTTAATCAACTTATCTTGTATAATTTATCACATCTTTTCCTCGAATACGTATTCGTTAAGAAATAATGATCAGAATTTCTTCGAAGTTCTTCGTTTTGTATAGCGTTTCTTGCAAAAGAAGAGTACAAAGTCTGGTTGTTCATTGCACAGTTGATTTTATAAAAACATTTACGAAACGAGCTTAATAGAACTTCGAATATTAAATTTGTAATAGTATGCTATATATAACGATGTTAAACAAATCGATAACAATTAGAGCTTAGGAATAATTCGGGCAATAATGACAATTAAGAAATGTTTTATTTTAATTTAAGAAATTTACACGTGAGAATTTACTAATCAAATCGCACACAACAAAAAAAAAATAATTTCTTTTATAATCTGCATTGAAATAATAATTAAATACATCGCATTTTATATTACAACATAAATTTTAATATTCGAAGAAATAATATCTTTTTTTTTTATCATCATTGAACACAAAATGTTCTTTGTTTCGCCTGGAGAGCTACATTCTCTCCGTGGATCGTCGCAGGGCACTGAAGCTGTGGCAAGTACACCGGAAACTTCGCGTTATTATTATCGTATCTCAGTCTCAAGGGACAATGTGCCGAGTACTTTCCAATATTACGAAAGCTGCAAGTCTCTCCGCCTTCGCGACGGACGAACGAAGGAAAACCTGCGAGAAGTAATCGAGCCGAGCCGCGCGCCTGTCAACCGCGTAACGGCGCGTTTTCGCTGTTGGTTTCCTTTCACTGTTGCTGCTTGTATATGTAACCAGTATACCAATATCACGCACGCAAGCTGCAACGCACCTTCGCAGCCTGCACAGGTGCACGAGCCCACATTGGCGTGGTTGCGAAGGCGAGGGGACTGCAGTTTGCACCTGACTAGCTTTGTCGAGACAAGCGTCAGTCAAGGTTCGAATTTTCTTAATGCGGTCCATAGTGGTTACTAGGAAATTCGCAAACCTCTATTTCTGGTTCTTTCAGTGTGTGATTCACTAGAAATTGTTTCTTTAGAATGCCAATCTTGAATGAATTATCTGTATCTTTTAAAACGAGAATTTCAATCACTCAACGAAGTTTTTAAATGACCTTGTCATTAGGCACATTAGGATAAAGTGTTTTAGTAATAACTTTAGTCTTAATCATTTCATTAATTTTGCTGCTTACAAGAAAAAAAGAGTTATAGTGATAATTTTCTTTCTTATAACATTGGACGTACATAATAATGATACAGGTAGAGATAATTAAAATTATAGTTTGAGAGTTATTCAGTAACTTAGCAAGTAATTATTATGTAAAGCCAAAAATAACTGAAGAGCTAACAATGTTTGATTATCTCCTTTAGAAATTCTTATCTCGTTACGGTGAATATATCTATAGTACTACAATTTCATTCTTACTTCCACAATTTCTGGCTTCTGTAATTTCATTCTTGATTTCTCCGTGAATCTTCGAGTATCCTATGTGTCATTCGGAAAGGTCAGGCTGAAATTTACATTCATTTTGTGTGTGTATCAAGGATTTTGAGATTTTATTACGTGCAGTTTCTCATTATCCGCACATGGAAGCGTCAGACATTCCTTATAAATTTGTAAAATATTTCCTATGACATCCATTAAAATTTGTTACCGTTTGCTAATTAAATACTACTGTGTCATTTGCGATTATAAACACTAGTGGGTACATTATTGATAATATTAAGTCATTTTGTATTAAATATTTTAATATTAGATTATTCTTGTAGCTTCCTAAAACTTTTGTTTATATTTTTCTCTTTCATATTTTCCTCGTAGTGCGGTTTGAAACATAAAATCGCTGTGCAGCGTAAACCGGTACACCTCTCCGTGAGAATAGACAAGGATTACGAAATATTCAACTACAATGCTAACAGATGTTTTATAAATTTTTTTACATTGTCTTTATAATACTTTGAGGTAAGAAAAATAATGTCAGATGCGACAGACCTACGTACACTAATAAGGTGCCAGATTCAATTCTAGCTTTTTAAATTTAAAAATTTTGTTGTTTAATACATAAAAATATACTTTATTATTAATACATTAATTTATTTTATTAGTTAACTTCTTTCCTACGGGAAGGAGTGTCTGAATTCTGCCATTACTGCCAGTTTTGGAATCCAATTTCTCAAACTATGTTTGGGTTATATTACGAAAATTATTATTATAAAATACTAAATAGTATTAGAAAAACTGCTGTATTATCTGATAGAAAATCTGTATTCATGTTTTTAAAGTTTTACTTAGTAGCTTTTGTTTAAGAAATATTTAAAGACAAGTTAAATGTCTATAGTATTGGTGACTATCCTTTATCATTTATTGTAATTCTGGCAGTTGCATGTACGGACATTAATGCTATCCGATACCTACTCGGCATACAATCAAATTTCTCTATATTGTATTAGAAATGTATCTTTTCATAATTACGTAATTATTAATATCGCTCAAGTACTCTATTTTACGAAAAGTAAGGTAAATTGTTTCTTTGAAGTCTCCTTGTTAATACGAATGCACCTGACAGTAATAATGTTCTCTATTGTACGTGCTGCAGCCTGGTGGAAACGTAAGGAACTTATTGCACTTTATTTAATGGTTTATGAGATAATGATATTATTGTTTTGGAGTAAAGAATTAATTTAATATTTCTCTAAATTACGAAAGTGTTAAAACGAAATTTTTTAATCATTATGTTTAAGTAGTCGATTAATAATTGGCGTTGCATTGCAACCTGTATATTTAGAAACTTTTTACTGTCTTACAATTAGTAAAAGAAGAAAAGTAATATATTCTTATTGTGATAAAAAAAAATTATTAAATTTTCGCTAGTCAGTGCCATTTCCTCTTGCAACGCATTTTTAGTTTGAAATTTAATTGATTCCATTATCAGTTTCTTGTTCCTGCAAGAAAAGGACTGTCGCATCATTTTTAGCATTTACATTCGGAGTCTTTTATACTCTGATTTCGCTTTAGAAACGACTTTTCCCTTTATCTCTATTGTGTCGTTTAGATACCTCATACTTATCCATTGTAATCCCGCGCGAGTTAAACCGGTGCGAGTTAACGCGGCGCCGAGACCCTGTGCTCGACTTCCTGTACGTGACGCGTCGAAACCCCGCTATTTTCAGAATGCAGAAAATACGGAGTGCTCGCTATCAGGCAGCCGACTCGTGTTTTCCTTTCATTTCGAGCAGTATCGAGAGAGACGTGACTCGCATGTTGCATATTCAACGCGTCGTCCGTTGCTGAAAAGATGGAAATAAAGTTTCATCGCGGCGGCGGAACGGATGGGTCTGTTGTTTTCCGTTAGATCGCGAACGTACGATAGCATTGCGAGACACCGATGCCGTCATTATTATAATCGTCCGCAAAATATTTTTACGCTGACAGGTGAAATAATCAATATTAAATTGTATCCGAATTCATATGTACGAGATATCTCTGCTGTATGCATAAAAGTGCTTGGCGTATTTGCAAACAAGCGCGCTTCAGGCACTTTTGATATTTTTAACTACTCGTTATTTTTGCCTTCGCACGTTACCCGCGATAATTTATCGACGTTTGAGTGTAAAAACAAGCTTCACCGAAATCGATTGGCTCTCGTCGAGAATTTGTTACGCAGGCATTTGAGTCTATGAATAAGAAAACGACTTTTGCAACAAGTTTGAAAGATCCTCGCGAAGTTGCCAGTCATCTCTTTATTATGGGAATCAGGGATACGCTTCTCGGCTTCGGCCATTAAATTTGCATGGCGATTTATTCATAACAAGAGATGATTGTAGCTTGTACAGTATGCTCATTTTTTTAAAGTATAATGCAAAAACGTTACACAAATGTATAAAATGTTAAAAACATGAGTTAAAAACATAGTTACTCGGATTCTTCTTGACATGTATACCGTCATAACGAATTATATACATATATTATATAAGCCTTTGAAAAAATCGCGTTTAAAAAAAAAAGACCAGCCCAGTGGGTTTTATTGGGTTTCTTCGGATTTTATGCATTTTTATTTTTTATAGTTTATTAATGATCAATAAAATTCGCTATTTAATTGATAATTCTATTATGATTTCAATTTGATTTAATTTAATTATTTAATTTAATTTATAATTAGTATAATAGATAGTACATATTTAAAGGGCATTCCATGCCAAATCGACCATTTTTTTATTCATTTTATTTGTTGAGAAAAAATGATTCATGTATTAAATATCATGTATTAAAATATCTGTTACATATAGTGGATTTTTTGTAAATTTACTGAAAAAAAGTGGTTTTTTTTACTAAAATTGAAATTTAAAAAGGGATGAAAATTAAATAAAATTTAAATCATATTAAACAATTTTTCAAATTCTTTAAAAAATAAAAAATTATAATTTTATTGGGTGGGTTTTCGTAGAATTTTTTTAGATGAATACATCGCTAATGTCGTTTGACAAACTTGCTTACTACTTTTGTAAACGGAAATGGCTAATGCAAGACTAAGATAAGTTGATCAGATTATAATTACGAGACAACCAATCCTTCGCAATTGTTTTCACATATTAGGAGAGAGAAAAACGTGCACTTTGGTGTGCCAAATTTCTCGCGCGAACATGAATACTCGCACGTTGCATCGTGCAAAATCGACGGTTGCCGACGAGTCAGAGAGTATACTTCAAACGATTCTCTTCCGTGATAGTTGAGACATCGTACGTCAGTACGCCTGGGCCGGATTCGTATGAGCATTGGGAGTTTTATCAAGGCCGCACCCATCAAACAATTCAAGCTCCCCCAGCGCATGCCGCGCGTGCAAATACATTGCAAATTGTTTAAAATATTCAATTGTTAAATAAAAATCTAACTGATCTCGCGGCAATAGAGGTAATTGTTTCAAATTGATGATATCTAATAGACGAACATTTGTATCTAGCCAGTAATGGCAAAAGGTGAAATGTTTCTTCCATATTTGTAATATTGTTATCTATAGTTATTTGATTTCAAGTTTGCGCTGAAATTTAATTTCAGACGATGGCTCGCTGCTTCCGTTCTACAAAAATGCGGAGTACAAATTTGAACGCCGTGAACTATTTTTAGATCGTATTCCCTAAGACCTCTAATAATAATGTCAGTCATTGAAGATATGATACGTGTGTGTATGCGTGTGCATTATCGATTCAATAAATGAAGCAGTCATCGTAAAAATAACTTACATGTATCGATCGTGGGTGTATATATTGACTTTATACATCATATGACAAACTTTTACACTCTCTCGTTATGTTAGTCGGCATCCGTGTCGGTCACAAAGTCGGAAAAAGCCTAATTCTTTTTTACGGATAACGCAGTGTAATTTAGATATGACATTTATACTTCAGATCTCTATTTGCTCGAGAGATTAGACTTTAATGAGCACGTGACATTACGACAATACGCTATCAATATTAATTTCTACTGAATCAAGCGATGCGGTAGCGTCGCGACGCCAAGTATATAAAAAAGTTCGAGTCAATTTGAGTCAATATTTTGTGACTACGGCACTGGCATTGTCGAAGCGCTACCGCAGTAGCTTTATCTCGAGTTTTCGCCTTGCCCATTTTTCGATTTAATTAACTCTGAATTTACTCGGAAACAAACGTTATAATGAAAAAAATTCTAATGATACTTTTATAATAACTTTTTACGAGCTTTCGATTGCGACCGGTCCGAATGAAATCGGTTCAGTCAATCCCGAGATTTCGACAGCGAGTCTATGAAAAGTGTCACTTCGACGATTTCAGTTTTCAGTGTTCGTCGTCTTTTTCAGTCTCGCGAGTGTCCGCCAAGGCGCATTTACAACGCTCAAGGCGGGCGACTGTCCGTCAAGATGGGTTCTTATGTGAGGTTATGCACTATGCAACTGCTTAATGGAGAGAGCGATCGAGAGAGAGAGAGAGAGAAAAAGAGAAAGAGAGAGAAATATAATAACGCTTTTGAGTGCAGTAAGTTTTAATTCAACTCGAGTCGGGTTAATGACGCCATATATCAGAATCATCCAATCAGAACTTAAAATAGAGAATGTGACGTCATTAATAGATTCTTATGTGAGATTATGCACTATGTAGTTATTTAATGGAGAGAGCGATCGACAGAGAGAAAGAAAGAAAAGTATGATAACGCTTTTGGATGCAGTAAGTTTTAATTCATTGACATAGGATATGTAGACCGAGCATTCGAGAAGTGGGGGTAAAGCTCACGCGTCAGAAACTAAAA
This sequence comes from Solenopsis fugax, assembly GCA_003595255.1. NCBI lineage: Eukaryota > Metazoa > Arthropoda > Insecta > Hymenoptera > Formicidae > Solenopsis > Solenopsis fugax. Next base: position 4,868 of record QKQZ01004915.1, on the reverse strand, counting down.
AAAAGATAACATGTTTTGGACCACTATTTTGTCTTTGTCTAATGATGCGTGGTAGATGTATAGTAAAGGTAATGAAACTCTCAGTAAAGTTAGAGAAAGAGAGAAAAGAAGACAAAGACAGAATAGTGGTTCAAAGCATGCTATCTCTTTTTAGTTTTTAACACCCCCCCCTTCCCCACTCGAATGCTCGATCCATATATCCTATGTCTATGATTTTAATTCAATCCAAGTCGGGTGACGCCATATATCAGAATCATCCAATCAGAACTTAAAATAGAGCATGTGACGTCATTAAAACGAGCGAGATAGCGCGCATGTGCTCAACGCCGCGCTGATTGGGTTCTTCAGTGTGATGAGGTTGTGGGACGATTTTCTCTCACCGGTCGCTTGTGTGCATACGTTGAGAACATCCATAGCCTACGATTGGTTTATATGTGATTGACGCATGCGCAAGGAAGATCAGTGAAACAAATCGTTCCATAATCTCCTCACTTCTCACTGTTTTTCAAACTGTTTCAGTTTTAGACATGGCCACGTACATACAACGTTATCATACTAGTCATGGTTGACATAAGATGCGCATTTTGCGTGACTCTCGAATTGAAAAAGTGTGAGAAGTATATACCAATAAAAAGAGTACCAAAAAGTAATGAGATCTCTAACAAAAATCTTTTTTTTTTTAAAAAGATTTTTGTTAGAGATCGTCATTTACTGTCAGTCTTTCACGTGTTTTTAATGAAAAATTTCAGTGGAAAACTTTTCAATATTGCAAATAATATTTGTAATATCGTTAATAATTGTAATTTTCCGGTTTCCAAATATACAAAAAATACGAAGCGCGTATTTGTGTAATCGCAGATATTTGATGCTAAAATTCACTAAAAGGGACTTTTGAGGACTTTTCATTTCCAGATCTCTGCATTCGCAATATTTCATGTCGATCAAAATTATTTTTGCGAAGTTATTAAAAATTAATTGGCAATAAAGATAAGAAAACGTAATTGTAGGATTATGTAAACAGGTATATGTCATAAATCATGGAATTGTCAATATTCAGATTGCATAGGTCTGTGAAATTAAGGATGTTAAAATTTGTTTGAGAATTATAAGTGATTTCTTACGTAATCTTGTGTGCTGAACATGAATTTGGTCGCAGAAATTATCTATGACGTCAAATTTTGGAGATAAATCGGGTAAAATAGCCCAAAAATGACGATTTTGGTTATTCATAAATACATTACATTGCAGAGAAAGCAAATTATTTCCAATATTTTAACCGATGGCCTCATAATATAGTACTATCCTTTCTCTTCAAAATCAATTTTTTTTGTCAATGTGCGATTTTTTCGCCAAAATGTACCAGTTAGAACTTATGAATTTTTGAAAGCATAGGAATATAGCCCTTTAACGGAACGAAAAAAATTGAACATTAGCATAGATAATCTGAACATATAGTGGAAAGGCTTTTAATAGGCTTTGACTTTAAGCTTACAACAAGATACATGTATGTGTATATATATTCTATACTCCTGCACTATTTTTTCTATCTTTAAGTATTAAAAAAAATGTGAAAAATTCATGAAACATTGTAATTGATTTCGTAGTTATCTATTCTCACGGAGAAGTGTGTCAGTTTACGACAGATCCACGTATAAGATACACTGATAAGATGCCAAAAAGCGTATAAAGTGGGAGAGTTCAATTTTAATTTTTTAATTTTTTAACTTTGTTGTTTCATAGATAAAAATATATTTTATTACTTAGTTTATCAATTTATTTTAATTAACTACTCTTTACGGTACTGTGTTTGAATTCTGTCTACGTTCCAGCTTTGAAACCCAATTTCTCAGAGATACTCTTTTTGGATTATGTTACGAAAACGTTACTAAAAATACGACAGTATTATAAAAGCATACCTTCTAAAAGAAGACACTTTCTAGTTTATATTCGTGTTTATAAAGTTTTATTTTTAGCTTTTGTTTAAAAAATATTACTCGAAAACAAAGTGGCATGCCAGTATTGATGACTTTCCTCTACACTATCAAATAGTGGAAAATACCACGTCTGTTAATATTTGCGCGTGATATGCGAGTAGATGATTAATCGATCGAAATTTCATATCATGACATTTCTTATTGCATCAGAACGGATTCCAAGTTTCGAGAAATGTGTTGACCGCGTCTTGTTGTACGACAATGATGACTTTGCTAAGTAAAAGATAAGATACACATTACGTAATATGAGTTCATCCGCATTTCTGACGATAAACAAAATACTTAATTTGTCAGTTTATGAAACAATAAATCTTGCAAATGAATTTACATAAAGCTTTCATCTCCATTATACAAAACTAAGTTTTAATCTCTTTATTTGCAATTATGTGTGTCTACAACATTGATTGTACTAATATAAATTTTACTGTGCTTAATTTAAAGATCGCTCAATCAATTTCATAAGTGACATAATAAAAATAATAAAAAAATTAACAAGTAATTAAAAGTCATTTTCAAATTATAGTAAATGTTGATAATGATTTATAAATATTTTACGTATTAAATGTATTAAATGAAAGATAAGATTTTTGCTGTAAACTATTTCGTAAACTCGGTGATAAAGTTAATCAACCATGCGTAAATGTGAGTTTGCTGCTTGTTTAACAGAAATTTAATTAGTGTGATTTTAATACAATGTGTGTACCTATTCTCACAACTTCATAATCAACTTCCATACTGCTCAAGCACCTCGACTATCTGATCAATTTACTTGTTTTATTTTAGCGTCACGAAAAATATCCACCAAAAATAACTCGCGATCGCCAAGAATAGCTTCATCTCACAAACGACATCGATAATACCACAGAACAAAAAAATATAGCAGGTATATGTGTATATATATATTCTGTGGTATTATCTATATATATATATATATATATATATAAAGATAAAAGAAGAACAAAGTATGAAGTTTTTACGAAATTTAAGTGCCATTTGATCCAGGCGACTTTTCTAATTGCAATTTTTTTTTGAAAAAGGAATGCTGATGAATGGATACGTCGCAATGTCAGCGATTCGAAACATTTCCTGTAGTCGCAACGATTTGATGGCAATATTATCTTGGTTGTTATAGCTGTCACGTGGAAAATGCTCCATAAATATCACGAGTGCAAATACCAGAGTTTTGAACTGAAAGGCATCGGTATATGACAGATAGCAGAAGAGTTCGATTGTTCTGTGCAGGAAGATTGCTTTAAAAGACTAATTCACATGTCAAAGCAATGATAAATATGGAATATATTGGGTTCTTATTAAAAGGAGGAATATTACATCATGTATTTAACGATATGTTGTAATATCTCTTACAATAATATCGGATTGACATCAAATAACAGTCTTTCCAATATAATTTGCTATTTTGATATTTTGAATATTTTAAGGTGATAATCCTATTTTAATTTCCAAAATATTAATTAAACAGAGAAATTAATTACAAAATCGAAGACAGTTACCTCGACATTTTATAGAATAATAAAGGCTGCAAAAGAAAACAAAGTTACAGTTGATAAAAAATTTAGGATTTTGTAAAGTACTTCCTTCAAATTTATTGCTGAACGATTATCGTTTTATTGTCTTGAAACACGTGAGACGAGAGAAATGCATTCTATTTGTCATACATGTACGTGTGCTAGCCGATAAGAAGACGCCTGTTCAAAGGAAGCTTTGCAACATTTGAATTTAACACATGATTTATAGTGCACTTGTATATCAGTTATGACAGCACGTTTTTTCTTATTAAATCCTTTTTAACCTCGTCTCATACGAAAGATTAGCATTTTCACTGTTAAGTTAAATGATATTACGATGGGATGTATAGATCTCTTACACAGAGAAAAAAGTATATGGTATTTGTGACTGTAATTGCATAGTTAAAAAATTATAGTTAGGAGGTCCATTTTTATAGTTATTATTGCTATATTGCTAGTACTAACAACTTTATATGTATAGTTCTGCCAGCTATGAAAAAATTTTACTATAAATTATGATAATTACAACTACTAATATAGTAAAATATCAAGATATGTATGAAAATTGAAATAACCATTTTTATATTGTTAACGCAACTACAATTATAGTGAATATAACTATTTTCCTTAACATTTGTTTACTGTATATGTGGTAATAATAACTAAAAATAAATGAAAAAAAATACACGGTTGTGTAGGACACAAAACCGTCACTAGATGGCCGCGATGGCATTCTATTTCTCGTAAGAAAGAAAACACATATAATGGAATAAAAAGGCAGAGGCATTATGAGGTCTTTCACCAATGTTCTAGTAAAATAATTTTTTAGATGAATTCCCTTGAAGATAAAGTCAAGTGGAAGACAATTGTTTTGACAATTTTTCAGGCNTAAAATAAGTATAATTTATTTTTATTATAACTATTATTTAAAATAACTATAATTTATTTTTATTATAACTATTATTTAAAATAACTATAATTTTATAGTTTGAACTGTAAATGACCATAAATTATAATAAAATTATAGTAATTGCAATCATTCTTTTTTTTCAGTGTAACCATACACAATAGTTGCATTAACGCATATTATAGTTACGATGATCATAATTCATTGTTCAGGCAGCTATAATTTGTTGGTTACAATAACTANTGTAACCATACACAATAGTTGCATTAACGCATATTATAGTTACGATGATCATAATTCATTGTTCAGGCAGCTATAATTTGTTGGTTACAATAACTATAAATTTATACATACAAATTGAAATAAGAACGCCCTGTACGATCTTAGTGCTTTTTATAAATTTTACTTGTGTGATTTTTATATACCTTTTTTCAAATTCAA
>QKQZ01004912.1:0-41354 GCA_003595255.1 Solenopsis fugax | reverse complement strand
GGTCAACGTAAAGCAAGTGTCGCGCCGTCTCCCCACTCTCCTCGTAAATAGGGGCCGCGACGAGTCTGCCGCTCGGCAACGCTCAAACGCTCGCCGAACTACCGCTAGCGCAGGCACCGTCGCTATTTCCATCATTTTCACTTGTGTTCTGCCGGAAGTCCGTTTGGGGCCTTGAGCGTGTTCGTCAGTTACTGGAAATATTTTTGAAACCGTAATGATTGTGATTTGCATCACAGTGGGCAATTGTTTGAGTCTCTACCCTTAAATTTGAGAGCTAATTCTGTGTTTTTGTGTTGAAAAGTTTAATTTTGAGGGATGGCCGTATCGACCCCAGTGCAAGACGCTTAGAGGCGGATGCCAAATTCAAGATCTAGAAGAAGAAGTGTTCTGTCGGTAATCGGACATACGACGTATCGGTTTCGTGTTTCTCGTATATTCCAAGTTGCGATTGTGTACAAATACGATAGTGCGATATGATAACGAACGGATACTCCGATACACAGTGTCATACATAGAAGTAATCATATTCGTTTTGTGAAGCGCAGGCATCGTGTGATTGTCACATGGCTTCGTCAAGATTTCGCGCGCGCGTGTTCACTCAAATGCTTCATTCGTGCAGTGGAATATCGCAAATGCCAAATAAAACTTCTCTAGTCGTCATGCGAGCATGTTAGATACAAGATTTTCGATCTGTAGTGAATGTATTTCGTTTCTACGCATCATATCTACGTGTGCATTCGGACGACTCTCGTCTCTGTCTCGGTTGATATGACACGCCGACCGTTTGTTTCTCCCTGTCCCGTCATAATTGCTATTGTTTAGTCGGGCGTGCCGTACTTTCCGCGTTCTTCAAGCATATATATGCGCTGTCGAAAGTTATATTCGCCACTTGCGAATGTAGCAGCGAACGATTGTGGTAACACGCGAGTTTAGCATGATCCGTAGAAACAATTGCGTTCATACGTAAGTTCCGTTAGCACATCGCGACAAGCTGAATTCTTGCTAATTCTCACGTGTGTTTTGTATCTTATTCACGTTCGTGTGTGATGTGTTAGGCTGGTATTACATTTGTCGTACGACAAATTTTTTAAGCATGTTGATTGATTGTAGAATCAGAGAAATTCTGGAATTTCTAGAATCTTCTATCTTATAGCCACGCTTAAAAAACTTATACGATAAATGTAATAACCCTTTTCCGCGCAACGGGAGTGCCGAATAAAATATCGGACGGTCTGATTAATGTGTGGTTTGAGGACAGCAGCACAACGTCAACAGAATTTCAGCGAAAAGATGATATCCGTGGAGCAATTCGAGGAGATGAGTGTATTATTTTATTAACGTATCTCTTTACTTTATTTTATTTACGTATCTTGTTTCCTGCGTTCGTATTTTCACAGTTGAGTAAAAATAATTAAAAGCATTTGTATATCTTTCAAAACGAACAATAATGTCACAAATTAAATTGATCGACAATTTAACAATGATGCTACCAGCACCTTAAAAAATTGTAAATAATTATTGCGAAAATTCCGTTAAACTANAAATAATTATTGCGAAAATTCCGTTAAACTATAAATAATTATTACGAAAATTCTTTATATTTATGAATAATTCATTTTTATTATATTTTCAGAATCAACAGAAAAGGAAATACAACAGCAGCAGCAGCAACTGAGTGAGTGAATTAATTGAGCAATTTGTTTAAATAGAGCAGTTCGCTATTGTTATTCAATTATCCCTCTGTTTAAATAGAGCAGTTCGCTATTATTATTCCATTATCACTCTGTTCGAAAATAAATTTGGTTACTGCCAGTAAAAGTAATGCAGTTGGCAGAAGTGAAAATTACTGGCGTTTTATTTCTTCTACCAGTAAAACCAATAGATGATCGATATGATCCCAAATGGTCTAAACGTCAGAAAAATTATTTTCAGGTTAAAAATTGCGAACATTTCAATACCACAAGCTTGTAACATTGCAAAAATCTTTCGCAGCTTCCATGCAATCTTACAGTGTTTTAATGTAAGGTTTATGTAATATGTTCCTGCAATCTTTCATTACTGTTTGGGTTGGTTTGATTCTAATCTTCACTTTTTAAAACAATGTTGTATTGATGATTAATATTATTAAAATATAGATTATTATAATGTAATACTTATGAGCACGATTATACACTTCCTTTTGTACTTATATAATATATTCTACATTTGTTGCTTCATCGAATTTTAAATCAAATTACTACTATCAAATTACACTATTATTCTGTTTATCATGTAAACAGATATTTTTGGTTTGTACAAATGTCTCCATTATTTTAAACATTTGATACATAAAAAACAAATTACATATACTTTTCAATCTAACAATTATCTTTCTGATGTATCGGACTTTTTGAGACAAATCTAGAATATATTATATAAGTACCAAAGGAAGTGTATAATCGTGCTCATAATTTATATAATTTTATTATAATAATCCATATTTTAATAATAATCATTAATATAACATTTATTATAAAAAGTGGAAACTAGAATCATAATTCATAACCCAGCACTGAAAGAGTGAAGAAACATTGCATTGAAGAAACCTTACATTGAAACATTGTGATATATGGAAGTTACAAAACATTTCTGCAATGTTACTACAAGCTTGCGGTAACGTTGAAATGTCCACAATTTTAAACTTGAAAATGTTTATGACGTTTCGAACTTTCGGATCGTCTACTGGTTTTACTGGTAGAAAAAACGCAACGCCAGTAATTTTCACATCTGCCAATTGCATTATTTTTAGTAGTAACCAAACCATTTTCGAACAGGCTATAAATAAACTGCTGGGCTTCTTTTAATCAATCGATATATTTTTAATTACCTCTCTGATGCCTCTTTTTGACACCTGTTTGACACTATTACTCTGTAAAACAGCAGCAGGTTGCTGTAATTATAATTAACGAGGAAACATTCTGCGGTAAAGATTTTTTAAATCAAACGAAAACAGATTGTATATCGATGCAAATATTTTTTAATAGCGTCATATAATCATTGTTGACTATGTCACATCCTAACTAGAACATCGAAGAGAATTAAATAAAGCAAAAAAATTATATTTTAACTCTTTAATCTCCTTAGAAGTACACTAATGTGATACTGCAATAAATAATTCTAAACTAATTGTTTAAACAAAAAATAAGAGTTTCAATATTTATAAAAAATAAAATGAAATATGGTTATAAATAATTATATTCCTTTATTTTCTAAATCATCGCGTTGAATTATAAATACATATGTTATATAATACCAAAAAGTGTTAATTAGAGTTTACAAATATTATAAATAAAAAATAAATAAACTAATGATTTACAATGATAGTAAACACTTCTTATATATATTCATCTGAAATATGATCTGATATTAAAATATGATATGACGCTTAAAAGAGAGCACACACAAAAAGAGAGAAACTCAAAAGAACAAAGATGTCTGTCTTGAAATGCGTGCTTAATACAACCAGATCCCGATTGTCTGCGCGAATCAACAAGGGTATGTTCTCTTTTTTTTCCATTTTTCACCACAATCGTTCGTCTCTACAGCATTACATAGCAGCGGCAGAGCTTTTGATTAAAAGGATGGCAGGAAAAAATTTTAATTAGAGACTCGAATACGTATCTCTCCGTCGTACCAAAAAGGCAGAACGAGGAGATGAGGATGGGAAGCTGAGAGATGACACGTAGAGTTTAAAAGAGTTACGGTAAAAAAAGAGAGGGAAAGAAGAAAAAAAGGCTGCGCGAGTAACGCCCATCGTGGATCATTTAAGAGCATGTAATCTACACGCTCAATACCTTCTCAACCCTTATCGGCTAAATACCATGCAAACATACTCCAATCTGGTCAGGAAAGTCAGTTCCTATCGCTATCCCATCTTCGTCCTTCTATGTTGCTAAAACGTATTCGAATTAACTTCTTACTAGTGTGGAAAAATATAAATTATATAATTATAAGAAGTGTACAATACTTGAGACAATTTTAACATTATAAACTTTATGATAAAAATCAAAGATCTAACAAGTAGAAATCTTATAATTTTTAAGACTTGATGCCCTACTTATAACCAATTAGCCGTACTTAAATCACTTCTGCGATAATTGTAATTTTTTATAATGTGCGCTTTAGTGATAAAAAACTGAATATGCGTACGCGCACGTATGTGCAATCGCAAGATCTTTTTCTTTGGAGAAAAGTAAATTGTGCAACATTTGTCTCATAGAAAAGTCAATTACTATAATGATACAACCAACTACCTCTATTAGCTAATCATGTAGTAACCAGTAATTTATTTGACTTTTTATATCATTAGAATATATCACCATTGGCTTTTTATTGTTGGCTTTTTAAACCCTTGCGCCTGCAATAATTATTTATCATGCAGCTCAAGCGAGTGGTCAAAATCTTTTCCGATAACCACATGTTTCATCAACCAGATCAGCGAACCAGCTTATTCAGAGGAACAAGAGCCGTGAGAGTTAGCTGGAAGCTGTTGTACATTCAAATGCATGATATCGCGTGTGAAACAGCAGTTAGGGGGGTCAGATCTGCATAACTCTACTACGAACACTCCCTGAGGGTACCTTAGCTTCAGCCGTACGCGCTCTCCTATCGAAATTCACCCCCTATACGTTGTGTATGCACCCTCCCCTCTCCTTGCCAACTTACCCCCTTGTTCTTGCCCGTCGACGTAACCGCCACTTTACATACGTGTACAATGTGCCGCTACAAGCAACCACCGCCCATTCTCCGTCTCTGACTGTGCAATCACACAATGATAAAAGTGATTCCACGCCGCGACTTCCGATTCGCGATTTGTCTGCGCCGTCTGCAACGCTCTTGTAAATCAATGAGTGCCGCTATTTCAAGCGCTCGGTATCTTGGCACAGAAGAAGTAGTGAAAGAGGCCAGTTTGGCAGACACGACATGTGCTTTCGTGCAAAACACGTCACGCTGATAATGTATGTCTATATTTTATGACATTGTACAACAATTTAAACTCTATTACGAACATTTTAAGTTGCTAAATAATACGATGCAAAAAGATTATAAGTGCACAATATATGATGAATATTTATATACATATTATATTACGTTCTATTACATATTGAGACAAATTCTAAAGGAGATTTAATAACGCTATAATTCATTACATAAAAAATAAATTACATAAAGTGTATTTCTATTGGAAATATCAAAATGTTGTTTTTCAATCAATTTTAAATGGATGTTACTTTAACTAAAATTTTAGATCACAATTTACCATCAGGATAATTAATAATACCAGAAAGTTATATAAAGTTATGAAAATGTACGTGGATTTTGATATAATTTCTATAGATAGATAGAGAGAGAGAGAGAGACAAAGATTGTTATAAATTCGCTATTTAATTAGCGATATTTATAATTACAAGTTTATATTTGGTAATAAAATTTCTTCTTTTTGATTCAGACAAAACATGTTTAATCAAGTCTTGTCTATTCGAGCGAAGAAAAGATGTTTTTCAAAAGCAAAAAGCATAGTGTACTCAGAGTACACTGTTTCTATCTCTACAGCTTGATAGTCAAATAGTTAAAGAGGATGTACACATATCAATGTCAACGATAAAACATTGTGCATTATGCAATCTGCATTTTTTTCAACATCGAGCGAGTTAACGATGTATTGACATTATTTCTTATTATATAAACAAATTTATTTTTTAAAAATAATAGTATTTGAAAAAACATCTCAGCATAATGTTTTTTCCATCAAAAGTTTAAAAGTCAAAAATGAAATACAAATAGCATTAATGCTGAAATATTTCATATTTTGCATTTTTCTTTTCAAAAGTGCGTTAATCTTAATTAAGTATATATTAATCGATTAATTTAATAATAATAAAAATATTAATTTAATAATGTTTTCGAATTTTAGCCATTCAGATTAAAAGAGAAAAATAATGTTGTTGTAACAAGAACAATTTACATATTTAAAATATACTGTTTTTCTCACTACGCTTCGACAATCAAATGTTAAAGGTGATGCAAAGGTATAAACATCAATGCTGAAACATTTCGGCGTCACGTGAGTAGAATTAGTTAACGGCATGTAGCATGTAGAGCAAAGGAAGTCGTCATCTCGCACCTCCACGGCCCGAAAATTCCCGATCTGTAACGTAATTATCGTCGCCGCGTTCACTAGCAACCACGTATAACTCCAACGTGCCTGTTAAAGTTATCTTAATTAGTTCGCTCAGCGTTCATAGTTGAATTTCAACATTTACCTAGTCATGTAAAAACCTTCTGCACTACTAATTCTGAAATAAAAATTAACTTCAATTAATAGTGAAATCAACATTATTTCATAAATTCTTAATTAATTCAATACCTATATGTTATTGAAAAACACAATAAATTACATAAATTGTACACGTTTTACGTAATTATAAAAGTTTAATATAACTAGCTAGGAGATAAAATGATAAATAATATCCGCCTTCCTTCTTCATTACTTTTACATGAGCTATATATGTTAATTCATATGTATAAATCCTGTCACTCTTGTTGTGCTAAAATTCACCAATTTACGTTTTTGATTTTAATTATATTAGTCATAATTCTTCCATATCGCGTTTTAGTTGCTCAAAAATTTTGCAGTCTGTGCGCTTTGATTATAAAAGGGATTTGATTGAATCAACGGAATAATTTCTTTGATGAAGCCGAGACAAATTTCAAAGAAACACCTCGTCACATAAATTCAATAAAGTAACTTCATCGGGAAACTAAATGGTAATTCAACCGGCAACTGGCTGCTCATTTATGATTTTAATAAAACTGCCGTTGTACAATAAAAGTATTAAAGAGTTTTTCTCCAAATCAAGTTAAAAAACTTAAATATTTTTATACACGCAAATTAATGTCAAAGATAAAATATCATAGTCAGAATAATAATCAGAATAAGCATCTTTTAGTTACGAATAACTGTTTTTTTAGCTAGATTTGATATGGTATATTTTGGTATGGTACGTCATTTCAATATTTTAATATTAGCATTTCGATATTTTATTTCTGACATTTTAATTAATTTTTTATAGCCAGCCCGTGTATTTGTAAAAAGAATACACATGTACGTAATTGAACATATCAATCCAATATTCAAATTTTACGTACGCTTCTACATATCTGCTGCTGTACAACGTCACTTACACCATATGTAGGCGTGTTTAACAATGCGCTTAGTACGCAGCAGAATATGTCGCTGTACTTGTATTTATTGTTGTTACATGTCACTTGTCGCTTTTATGATAAAAGTTCTCGTAAAAATATATGTCCGTTTTACCATAAAAAGTACATTTGAGTATTTGAAAATATAATGAAAATAGAAATTTAATCCATGTTAATTTTACATGTAGAAATTTTTACACAAAACAATTTTGAATTGCACATATTGAAGAATAAAAATTCTCTTTCCTCTTCGTTACTTACTCTTTTGTCCGATACACATTTAATAAAGTTTGATAATAAAAAATAAGCATTTGAAAAAACTAACTTAACTAACAAGAGAAATCAGGGTGTCCACTGCCTGGAAAAACCTGGAAAGTTAGGGATTCAAGACTGTGCCCTTTGGAATCAGGGATTTTCCTGGAAATTGATTACTAGTCCTAGAAATTTTTAAAGTTTACTTTTAAATTAAAATGTTACATCTTTCTGACAAAATTATTTCTTACATTTTTTATATCTAATGATGGAAAGCGCGACAAACGTATCGACGAATACAACGACATATTCTCCTCCATAAAATGGCTGGAAAATTGTGCAGTAGCTTAAAGAACAATTGATGTCACATTAAAAAATTTGTAAGTGTACAACGAGACAAAATTGAACTAATGTGAGGGTTATAAGATAATTCTAAAATGTATTAAAGATTGTTTATTATGCGCATTATCCTTTCTTAATAATATATATATATATATATAATAGTTTTTATTTTATTTTCTGTATATATATATCTGTTACGTTCAATGTTTAAATAATGTTTTATTGTGATCCTTTAATAAATATGTTGTCCAAATTAACTATTAATAACTCAATATTAATTCTTAGTTCCTAGTTTCTAGTTCCTTAATATATATTATTCAATTAATATAATAATATTTAACCAATCTCAATGGTGTGTCACAGGTTCCTCGGTGTGCGAATCGATGAGAGGAAGCCAACGTCCATCGTCGCCAACTTATATGTAATAATATAATAAAATAAACGAACCGCAGCCGGTTCGTCGCGTCGCGCGTTTGTTCTGGAAGTGCCGTTTAAGTATCGAATGATACTCCCATTCGATAAAATCCTAACTCTCATTTTCATAACTCCCATTCGATAAAATCCTAATTCGAAGGCCAGGAATCGCACCCTCGCTGCTTGATTTGTTCGAGGGCAGGTATGCTTGCGTCCTACTCGTCGACTCGTGCTGAATCCACGGAATTCTCTCCGAATGGAAACTCATATCATGGGTTTTATAAATCCGAAGTGCCGCAGTGTGCGCGCGAAAGACTCATAGATATATTTAATTAGTCCACAATCCACGGGCGCAATTTCAGTGTATTTAATGCGAGTATTTATCGCGAGTGCAACAAGAGGAGGAGGAGGCCTTTTTTTTACATGGGAANCATGGGGAAATCCATCATGGATACCCCCCCTCTCGGGGAAGAGGGGAGGGTTATGCCAGACTCCTACTGGCTAAAACCCCATGGTGGTCCTCCTGACTGAACGTGGGGGGCGCCCCGGGATCGCAAGCATTTCAACCAACGGGCGCAAAGGAGGAGGAGGCCTGGGAGAGGCATCAGGCCCCAGCGGAGCAATCTGCTTGGGATAAATATAATTTTTTATTTATATAAATTTAATAATCTTTTTCACTTTTATTCCATCTTATTGCAAATAAAAAAAACACTTAAAAATAGGAAATTCGTATAAAATTTTATACACACCCAGAGAAAAGTTATGTTTAAATTGATGAAATTATTTCTTTAATTTGGTTTTTATAAGTTGAAATAAAAATACTTTTGCGAAAAATAGAAATTTGATTTCAAGAAATGACATTATTAGTTTTAAAACTAAGTAAATTATTTATTCAAATTATTTGTTTAATTTAAACTAAATCAAAAAATTTCTTCAAAGAAACTTTTCTTTAACCGTATAGCAGTGCACGAATTTATTTGAGTAAAACAAATATTTTTTTACTCAAAGAAACCCCTCTCTGGGTGTATAAGAATTAACGTTTCAAATATTGATATTTTGAGCGCAGTTTTAATTTTTAAATCTTATGTTTGTATGTTATAATAATCACCGCAGCTTCGTGGCTGATTAACTCCGCTCGTTGCCCATCGAATCTACGAGTCAGAAATCAATTTTCTCATTATATCTCAATGCTTTGCAAATATCCTGCGCAGAATCAAAGAAAAGTATACATCGGAAAGAAATAGTTTTGATAAAAATTTTGATAGAATTTTAATAAAAATTCCTGAAAAATTCTAGAATTTTCAGAGAATGAATTTACAAATTTTGAGTGGACATCCTGGAAATAGAAAACAAATAATAATTTTTAATTTAACGTAATTCATGACTTGTATCAATTTTGCATTTATTTACATGTTTCATTTATAATAAATGTCAAAATTAAGAGAAAGACATTAAATCTGATTTTAAAATGTCCAGCATTAAATATATTAATAATATAATTAAGCTTTATATATTGTACATGTATAAAATCTCTCTTTACATGCATGAAAAAGAAAAACTTTTAAATATTTACTTAATCAATATTGATATAAAACTTAATTTACAAAAATTCCACAAAGTAATTTTAAATGAAACAAAATTGAAAATGTAGAACTGCTTGGTAACAGTTTAATTTGATGAAAGAAGAAATTTCTTAAAGAACTTAAAATTCAGTTTCTCGAATTTTTTAATTTTCTTTCTTTTCGTATGATGTAAATATTTCTAATTTTCTTTATATCCCTTTACGAATGTAATTGATTACATAATTCTTTATATTCGATATACATAAGAATTTTGACCAGATAGTTTCAGATATAGATTGAATTTTACGAAACCAAAAATCCTGCCACTTTATGGTTGTCTTCTTCAGTACACATGTGCAAGTGCGCAAAAGCGTTGTGTGTTTGTGTGTGTCTTGTATGCGTGTCTGTATGTGTCTATCGTTGATATCGCTTACGTAATACAAGTTGCTCGATATTTTACTGGTCGAAGGAATTCTGGATGCATAAAATGAACGTTAGCATCGCATGCTGCAGAGCGTCGAGTATATTTTGCATACTCCCTCTTTTCTTGTATTCCTACGATCCCTCCAATCTAAATTGTATGCTATATCAGATTCTTCAATTATATATCCATCGACTGAAAGAAATGATCATTTTTTACCGATGGGAATTATGTACAAGTGTAGTGTCATCTTGATTGCCATCCTTGATTGTCTTAATCCATTAATTTCCATGAAATCTTTAAAATGATTACTTTCGTTATTCAAATATTAAATTTTTACCTTTCGAGATAAAAAGATTAATAACTATACAACAATAAATCTACAAGAAAAGTCGTGACATTCATATTGAATATATAAACAAAAATTTTTATAAAGAAAATTCCAGAAAATATTTGCACAATTACAATTATAATATCGCAACAAAAAAACAAAGACACATCATAGTAGTACAAAATCCAAAGTGTAATATAATTGAAACATTTTTGATTTTCTTCCTTTTTCGTACTTCTAAGAAAGAATCATTTTAACAATATATAAATTTAATTCCGCGGAAGGCAGAAGGTCAGGAAACGAAATTTTTCGTTGAGCTGACGAATTTCAGCTTGGTTTACAGTCACATCCTCAACAGATACGGAGATATTTTACGCGATATTATGTTAAGTTTAAAGGCGCCCGGAAAATGTAAGAGTTTCCCAAAGTGCACTCCGAGAAAAGAGTCGGGGTGGAAGAGGGAGCAGCTGACCCGAAAGAGAAGCGAACATCGATAAAACTCTTTTACATTACATTACGCCCGACGCGCGCGCATCGCCTCGATCTCATAACATTAATGCGTGTTGCATATCGCGCTCACCGTCATTCTGCGCGTCTTCGTATTTTCCGATATGCGCGCAGCAAAATCTCCCAAATATCGGGAAAAACATTTCGCGCTCGCAAATAGTAGTGTATATATGCGGCAGAATCTATATGCGATTCTTGGTTTTTTTCACGCAAATAAATCGTTTTTTTCGGATTTATAAACAAAAAAGAAAACAAGTTAACCCAGTTTTATAAATATAAGGTAAACAGAAAGGAAACTTAATTTTATGTAATAAAAAATATTAATGCCTGTGTATAAGCAAGGTTTTATTCATTAAAATTATTTTCTTAAAACATTTTTAATATTTTATTATATTTTATAATAAAAATTTTTAACATTTTTATATAAATCTTTTCTAAATGGATTGATTAATTCAGATAATTTTGCATAAACTATATAAAAAAAAAGAACAAGTCAACAAGCTTGCTCATACACGTTGATACGAATCCATCTTCTTCGATCGTCGTTTCCTCGATATGGCTTATCTTAAAACGAGCTACGTTGGAGACGATTCCAAAGGTTGCGTCCCAAGGGAGTGTGTGGTGGAAAATGGGATAGACGACGTGCGGGTGGCTTTAGGAAAATTACATCTTGGTTGTACTCTCAATCTGACGCGAAAAATAATTCTCTCTCTATTTCGACTATGTCGCATGAGCTATTGAAAGAGATCGGTTAAAATTAATGAGTATATTATTTCGCCACAGAAAAACTAATCATTAGCAGAAAAAAATTTACAAGCTTTTGTGTAAGCTTTTGATTACATATCCGTAATTAATAATTAAAACAATTATTTCACGAAAATATAAAACTTGTACAAAGAGAGTACGAAGTTACTGTAAATCAAGATAGATAATGGAAAGTTCGAAAAATATCCAACGACCAGTAGCGTTCAGTACGATTCACATCAAGAGACATAATTTCCGACCAATGGTTCGTATATCTGTGCGACAACTCTTATTCTCAGCTCGTTAGCGTCGCTTCGAGTTCGAGTCGGTCGAAAAATAGACGAGTTGGTTTGATCGACGTTTAATCGGTCGGAATTGCCGGTCGAGTATCCTGGACTGCACGCATCACTCCCGTTAGAGAAGAGAAACTGAACGGGAAAAAAGGGGATAGAATGGTTGGGGAAGAGGGATGGGGACAGGATAGGAAAGCGACGAGCGTCGTTACGGCACGTACGAGAGCTTGCCGTAATGAAACAACGACGAGCCGGGCGACAGGATTGGCGGAAATCCAGCGGTTCTCCTCGAACTTCCTGACGTCGCGGCTCTTAAATCCGATTAAAAAATGTCCAGGCTTTCGCGGATCTGTGACAAAAATTCCTTGATCGCGCTGATCTCAGGCACGCGACGTTATATTTTTTGCTTTCTTGCTCTCGTTCTCTTTCTCTTTTCCAACCAAATCCTTTTAGTCGTTCTCATACTTTTATCTTTTAATAAAAGGAGACATTTATTTCAATATTGAAATTACGATATTAAAATGCAACTTAGATATTTATTCATACATAGTTTATATATTTATATTTATATATAGTTTTCATTATTACAAATATTTATATATGTATGTACAAAACTGTTCATGCAATTGTTTAAATATGATTAGGCAGACGGGTCCAAGCAAAATTCTTCTTATATTAATGTCAATTAGAGATAAGCCGCGATTTTCATTTTTATTCAAAACACGTAGATACTTGGATATACTCTAATTCAGAGTATCTGTACTAAAAAAATATAGTACAGATATTCAGCTTTTAGACACCCTTATTTGTAATTATTCATCGTCCTGTGAGCGCAACTCATTTGCCTCGAGATACGTCATCATACCATTTCGCATAAAATATAAAAGATTACGAGAAAGAGTGAGAGCGAACGAACGAACGAACGAAAGAGAGAGAAAGAGAGAGAGAGCTCATCGGCACTGAATATATTCTATAGCTGATAAACGAGGCACTCAGGATATTACGACGATACGAGTATAGTTCGTTTCCGGGAACCGGCGCCACCTTCAGAGTTCGATGACTCTGCATACCACCCACTTGGGTGGTTGACTGCAAGGAAGGAGGGAGTTAACGCGACGACATTAGGGTGACGCGGACGAGCGAAAGTGGTTGTATTAGAGAGGATTGCCAGCAGAACCGACGCAAGGTAATTTATTCGTGGCGTATTGAACGATGAAACGCAGAAGCAATAATTCAAAGTGGCAAACGTGGCAGGCAAATCAACTGGTTAGCCAAAATAGCTGGCTAGTGAAGGACGAAACATTATAGATGCCTGATTTTATTTAAAAATTGATAATTACAGCCAAATTGGGTTTCCGAATTAACTGAATCTATGTAAAGAATCTATGTCCTTGTTACATAATCCAAAAAAATAACTAATAAAAAAGAATTAGAAATTCAAACAGTTTAATACACACAGTTCTTTTCTAGAATATTTATTGAAAATTGCATATCGGAAAGAGAATGCACAATAATCAATTACCGTACCACCTAGAACAACCGTGTACTTATTATGGCTAAACTAATTGAATCTTTCAAAAGAAGGGAAAGAATCTCAGAAAGCTAACGAAAAAAAAGTATTTCCAGTAAAACATGAAATTTTTGCGAAAGTACTGTCATTTCTCTTCTTGCGTAGCGTTGTATCTACAAAAACTGCTGTAACTTTTGTATGCGTGGCGAAATCTCGGACGGAATTTCACAAGTTCCAACGTAAAGAATTCTTACGTTTATATAAAATGAGAAATCCCCGCCACAACCTCTCGTCATTTTTCATGCTCGAAACATTCGTGAAGCAAAGGAACCGTACGTGCGTATCTCGCACATGCCCATGCATATTCATATTTTGCGCCTTGCGCAAGCGCTTTCAGCTAAATAAATGTCGCAATGAAAAATTGAGTACATAAACAATACAGTTTCAAAATTTTAAATTTTCATAAGAATTACGTTATTTGTTGTTTATTTATGATAGTGTTATTCACAAAAAATTTTAATTCAACCAAATTTTTACTTTTTTTTCCAAAAGAGAATCTTATGAGTACCCGATAGAGAAAAGGAAAAGAACACTCATACTCTAACATCCTAAAATGGAATTTAAATAGAATTACCTATAAAATTGAAACCAAATATATGTTTGTAACAAGTATTATTAAGGTTTTAAAATAACATTTTTTCCATTTAGAAAAAATTATAGATTTTGTGACTTATGCAAAAATATATATTCAAGAATTAATCAACTCAATCCAAATATTTATTTCTTTAATTTAAAAAATTAACAAATTAAATAAGAATAAAAACGTAATACAATTTTATACCGCTCCCATCTATGTATATTTTACCACAATGAATAGCTTTATGCGAACAATTCCAAAAAATAAGTAACAAGGCAAAATTAATAATCTATTGCCGATGCCTACTGCATAATATTTACTATGATAAATTGGATAGAACTTTTCTTGCCAATCAACTACAGTTGCGTGCAATTCAAATAGTACTTTATTCAAATATTTAGTACTGGCGAAATTATTTGCTTATTTTTAGCGTTACGATAATAATGTTGCGATGTAATTTCGAGATCATATTTTGCGGATCATCTATATAGCCCTCACTTTTTATCTTGATTTTTTTTCGCGCTAGTTTGAAAGAAAAGTACGTAGATGATAGAAGGAATATCGTGATCCAAGTGTATACTCCTGTCTCTTTCTCTCGCGCAAATTTTTTTTAACATTGAACCTTGAGATGATAAATAATTTTTAAAATATATCTTTCAACAATAACATATATATTTAAAGAAACATTAAATCACTTCTAGATATTTATGTCTTTTGTGAATTTAATATTATTAGTGTACATCTTACAATTAGTCTTTTTTATTTAGATGCTGTAATATGTTCTTAAATTGCTTAATCTTAGCTTATTATTCTATACAAGTGAGTATAGCAGAAACATTACTATCACATACTGAGAGAAAAATGCGACATAATAATAATCCTAATTCGTTCAAGCAAGCTCTTATCCGAAGACATATCAGACGGTAGGAAAACCGCACTTTTACTTTGAGGGCATTTAGTAAGCAAGATACAGGAGTACATATACTTGGATCGCGATATTCCTACCTACGTACTTTTCTTTCAACCTAGCGCGAAACATCAAGAAATAATTAACAAAGGAAATTTCATTCATTCAGTCATGATTAAAGGATAGAAAGTGTTTGAGGTTGAAAAAGATAAAACACATCGACTTGGGCCACGTTTGTTTTTAGAATTATATCTATTGTACTTTCGCACAAAAACCCAGTCCTTTCTCCTTCCCATTTCCGTCCTAACAGATCTTTTTGCTTGTTCATAGGATTAAAAAAGGAGAGAGGAAAAGAGAAAATTCTTTCGCTCTACTGATATTTTAGATTAAAATAAACAAGTGATATTTATAAATCCTTAATATTTATAATAAAATCTTTCAAATATAATAATAATAATAATAATATTGGTAATTGAGGCGGTAATCTATTTTTTTTTATTCAAACTGACTTCGACTCTTATTCTTCTCATTTCCATTTATTAAATTATTCATCATATGTTATATTTTCATTAATTCTCAAATTTTAATGCCCTCGAAGTAAAATTTATTTATTTGATTTTATGACTTTTGCAACTTTTACGTCCAGTTAATTTCTAAAGCCTTACTAATTTCAAATATGTGTATTTTTTTATATAATTCGTTCAATTTTCAATTTGTTTTGAATAATCATACATAAAATCCAAAGCTGATTTCAAAAAGATTGAATCATAAATTATTCTTATAAAGATACAAATGTCATAGTATGTTATATAAGATTAATATTTAACTAATTAAATTAGATAAAATTTGTATATTTTTATTTGATTATCAATCTCGTAATCACACGCGCGCGCGCACGCGCGTAGAGATATACATTCTTATTCATATATCTGTTTAATCAAAAGACATCGCAGCTCTTTTCCTATGCAACACTCAATCAATATTCTGCAAATTCCTTCATCAATATACTTCCTAGCAAGAAGTCTGCAGAGTTAACCTTCAAACTACCAGCGGATTTAAGCTGACGTAAAGAGCGAGGTGAATGGAAATATTCTCGACAGAATCTTACGAATCTCATTAAAAGTTAAGTCAAACCGCAGTAAGAGAAGAGACCTTATCACGCGAGAGCCGCCATTTTGGATCGCGCTCGTCTATGAAACAGCATCACGTGACCTGGAACGCAATAACAGGCGCGTTTGTTCGACCGTTCTGATTGTTCACAGCCGATCATCACGAACGCGGATAATCCTTTCTGCACGAAGGACCTTTTCGAGAGTTCGTAGGTTTTACCGTAAAATCGATTCGAACCGCCTGTACTCACGGGCGCACGCACATAGACTTCCACTCTAATGAATTAATCGCGCGCTAATAACCAGCAGTGAGCCACTTCCGCGGGCAACATTGTTAATTTCCATACGATTATAACATAGCCCAGCCTTTGTACCGGCACATAATTAGTCCATGTTACGTTACCCCTTTGAGAACTGACCTCGCTTCTCAAATTGAAATCGTATGCTGATTGTAGGATAATATGACGATGCGCGAATTGCGAAAAATCAAAAAATTTATTTTAGCTCATTTTAGCTTCTCCTCTAATAACCCTCGTATCAAGGTTTCGGAACGATACACATATGTATTTAATATTATCATGTCTGAGAATGGACTAGTTCCCCTATAACTTGAATTATTTTTTTAGCTTTATATATATATATATATATATATAAAATATAATGTCATTTTTTTCATCTTAATAAGACAGTCACGAAGAATAGCAGCACGGCGACGATTAAAAAATTATATCAAGAATTTTTAATTGAATCCAACTTAGAAGAGATACGTTCAAATACGATATGACCCTGAATCTCGTCTGTTTCGCTAGCCGCGCGCCAATTAAATTCGCTTTATTCCGTCGACGACAAGTTTTATTAAAGCCGCCGATAATTACCGCGAAGTAGGTCGCGACTCCATTGAACGAATAAAGCGGATAAAAAGAGTATCGACCGATCCGAGAAACATCCAACTACCGGGTGTTCATTATCAAGTGAGCGCGGTAGCGATTAACTTCTTAATTGACGAAGTTTTTTAATTTCTTTCACATTTTCCGTTCTATTCCTTTATCTTTTTCTTCTTGTCTCTTTTTCTTCTTCGCACCGATTAATGTAAATGCCAAACAAATCTCTTGTCAATGTTACGTGAGACGAAATGGAGATAGCAATTTTCTTCGTTAAATCGTGCAACTCATAAGAATCACAAGTAGATCTATAAAAAGAAGATAAGAGTGCCACTACATTTATATATAATAATAGCACTAAAGATGGTATATGTTTGAACAAATATTTTACATATCTTTCTCTTCTATTTTTTTCTTTTTTTTTTTTAAAGAATAGAAACCTAAACGACCTTATAATGACGCACAAGTCGATAAAGAATTTCCTATCCTACTTCTTTTTCTGTTGATAATGTAATTTATTTTCTCTCGGTAAAAACATTTAAATTGTGAAACTTGTTTGAAAAATAGTAAATCGGTTTCAATTCCTCAAATCTTTCAATTTCAAGATCCGCGGATCTTCGTCCTTCAGAACACCTGCTTGTCGAATCCCGCTCTCCTTTGGATGGATCTAAAGCACTCCGCGAATAAAGTGTAAGAATGCACGAGTTTGCATCGTGAGAACGAGAAAGGAGATTTTTTGCTCGCCGTTCAACGGCGACGATCGCTTTACGCGCTTTCAAGCGTACCGCGTATTCTCGGGCGACGCTACAATGGCGTCCCAATATGCAGAACGGCATCGAAATAAGTAGAGAGAGAGAGAGAGAGAGAGATGGGGGTGAGGGGTAAGAAAGGGTAATGCTGCTCGCGATGTACGAAGCTTCCTTCGGACTCGAAAAGTGCCATCACCCTCTTCCGTTTTCCACCATCCTTCTTATTTCCTTTCATGAAACCGAAGTGGCTGTTTACGTACGCACCCAACAATCGTCGTTGTCATCCTTTTTCCTGAACGTCCTTTTCCTTCTCCTTCTACGAGTTTTGTCCTTTGTCGTTTGCACATGAAAAGTTCGGAAATTGAATAAATTTCGCTCAAGGTAAACATAAATGTTAAACATCATTAATTCTTAATTTTTATTTTACTCAAACTTTAATCAAGCACATTCAGTTTTGTTTGTGCGATTGTCCACTCCTGACAAAAATATCAGTAAATGTGTTGATGGTTTAAACATTTTCATACAGATTAGTACTAAAAAATTAAGATTCAAATGTCTCCATTTTCTCAGCTCCAAGATTAGAAATTCCAACATCAGCAATCATTCCTTTTAATTAAAAATGTATTAAACTAGCTCTTAATTCATATGTAGTGTCAGTCACGTTTTAACCATTTAAATAATCAATTTCGAAAAAGAGAATTTCTATGCATAAAAAATAACTCGCAACTTTTCTGACATTATTCTAGTCCAACCTATAGATACCCATGTGTCTTTCCGAGACCTTGTCATCCTTGCAGACAGTTCGTATCGTTGGAAAAGTAAAAGAATATCAGGAGAAAAATGTAAACGAAGTGAGACGCGCAGTAACGATTCGTTGCATAAAGACTGCACTCGAAGAATAGTGGGAGAGTGCTACGTGATCGTAATATCAAGTCGGTGGTAGCGAAGTAGTTGGGTGTATTTCTTACGCACCTCCGAGTTCGACTACTAAGAGTAGCAAGCCGGAAACGAATGCAATAAAAACGAGAGACTTTCTCACATGATCGCGGTTTTCTTACATGAAGTAATTTTCTTCTATCAGTCGCGCGCGAAAACGTGATGTGACGTGCAAAAACGATAGCAATTAGATCAGGTGACTGAAATGTGACTTCCATCATGCATTGTCATGTATCGCAGATCGACAAATTTACATCACTTAAGCTTCCATTAGAATTGCAGAATTGCAAGGAAGAACTGGAAGTAGGAACTTCTCTTATCGCATGAGCTTATATTTCTGTTCTCTTTGCCTAGAATCTTAGATCGTAGAGATTTTCTAATGAACTCATCTGATATTTGCGCATGTGTATTAACATTACCTTTATATCAGCCATAATATTGTTTGAATATAAAGAATCTTGAAATACAAGATCAAAAAGAAATTGAAATTCGCGGGGGGTTTGGCGACAACCGCAATGAAATCAACATTCCATTTGGCATTCGCAACAATCAAATCATCGTTTGTATTATATTTATATACAAGCGTTCCACTTAACGCTCGCGGCATTTAGCGGACATTATAGTGAGCAAATTTAAGCAATGGAAATGAATGTTGAATTCGAATCGAACGCATCATATTTAAATGTGATATTTAGGTGAATATTATAAAATTTGATCATTTAAAATCCTTATATTGAAGATAAAATTAAAAAATAATAATGAGTCGTTAAATAAATTTTAATGCAACACAAATTATGAAATATGTATAAAATACAGTTTTACATTTTTTCTTCAACAATTATATAATATAAATATTCTAAATATGATAGGGTATATCTAGATTTACGCAAAAGTACCTAATTCCATATGTAATGGTATCTATACCGTCTACTGTACATTTGAAGTACATACGACATCTCGTAAGACATGAAAGAGAGCATTAATTTCCAGGCATTGTCCACAACCGCCTTCAAATCGTATCTATCTGAATATGTTGGCTCGTAAAAGGAACTTGACAAGTGTCTCTAATGCGCTGTTAGTGCCAAATTTAACGATGCCATCGTAAACGTGAGAAGCCGAGGACGGATCTCGTGAGACCATTGGAACAATGCTGGAAATTTCGCGCTCTCTCTCTCACGGTGACATTCGTTTCTCATCTTGGCAATACGCTCTCAACCCAATTCCGCCAAGGGTGACAGGAGCAAGATAAGATTACGACGAAAATCCAGAAATTTCGAGATGAATAGTCACATGTCGTTAAGAATGCAAAGCTTTACGTACAAGTGTTGCTTTTAGTCTGCACTCATTCACGGAGTGAGATAAATCTTGTTTGTACTAGTTACATTAAAAGAATCGAAAATTAAATTTTTAAAAATGAAAAAGAATATTTCTTTTTATAATAATACTACGTAGAAAAGAAACAATATCGTGATTTTGAATTTACTACATCCAAATATACGATTAAGAACAATTTTATTCGAATAAATTCGAGTAAAGATGTTTTTAATAAAAAAGATATATGAAAAGATACATAAAAATACATATAAATTGTATAGCAATTAAACTAGAATTTTGAAAAAATTGAAAGAAAAGCTTGAGACAACGTGCGAATATATACAACCTTTCTTTATTCTATTTTGTTGTAAAAAGAAATACACCGTTAAAATTGATTCGGTGTCTATACTAAACTCACTATAAAATCTGCGTCTTTAATAGGTATAGACATCGAAATTCAATCAATGTACAAAATCCTCAACAAAAAATCGTAAGCTCAATTCGTCCGCGTATATTCATTTGAGAAACGTGAATACAGTACAGATTGGAGATGAGACGCACTCGGTAACGCCGATGATTATAACTCATCGCGGCTTCTCGCATATTCATAGAAAGCTTGTCGTGTGATTTACGCGCATGTAATACATTTGTAGGACTCCCCTGGCGCGTTTCTGCCTTGTGATCCTACTCGGATAAAAAACCGAATACGTCATTCGATACGATTAAATCATCTTTATGAGACTCACAATGGTTTTGTAAAATAGTATATTTGTGAAACATTAGAAAAAAGTAACAACAAATATAATTTCTTGTAAGAAATTTATTTAATATATAATTCTTTCGTTATATATTTAGATATATTTATATCAATATTCTCTAATAAAAGTATTTACAAAATCTTCGTATCTGTATTAAAATATAAATTATTAAACGTTACTAATAACATATAATTGTTTAGTTGATTTATTTTAACAAAAATTCCTATATAATTTTGTACATGATATAAATAAAAGTATAGAATATTTTATACATAGATATCATATTTTTGAAAAATGTTTTACAAAATGACTACATATATTATAATATTCAGATAGAATTTTAATTTAACGGTAATTTAATTCCAGGATTATAAAAATATTTAACATTTATATGTAAATATATATATTTATATTTTCGTTTCAGTATAAATATTTAAAAATATATTGTTTAATAAAAACGATATTTTATCATAATAAATAGCAGTTATTATCGAATTTTTAAAGAAATAAGTGGACAAATTTCTTAACATAAATTACTATTTCGTTGAAATAACTAAAAATAAGCAAACGGATTTGAGCAAACGGAAGCCCTTCACTTCTCCCGACCTCCTTCACTTGAAGCGAACTTGAAGCAGAGTCTTTGCAGCAACTCTTAGCAAAGGCTTCTACGCCTGTCTGCATCTATAATCATTGGTTTAGATCTGACATCGCACCCCCGTGGAGTTTCAGCGAGGGTAGGTTGTGGAAGGGAAAGAGTGCAGCAGGAGAGAGAGAGAGAGAGAGAGAGAGAGAGAGGAGAGCATGGCCGCCACCGCCGCTGCCGCCGACTGGAGCGGCTTTGGAAGGGCTGTTTAAGTGGCCGGCGATAAGATAACGTCCGGAAGGCGGGTAACGGGCAATTAATTCGGGAGTAGCTTGAGTAAACAGTGCCGAGAAATTAAAAGCTATTTGTCACGGCGTGCAAGAAGGCCGACGCCGGGGAGAATAGCGCGGGCCTCATAAGCTGGAGAATTAAGATGGCGGCGATACGCGCAAGCGTGTGCATAAAACGTGTGAATTTCGACTCGGTTTACTGTCATGCGAAAAAGGGTAATAACCAAGTAGACGAGAGATACACATCATATCGTGAAAACAACCCTTACCCTTATGTTAACGTTGCCTCTCATATCAGGCTCTTGGACAAAAAACACGACAATCAATGTCAATTTTATATAGATATAGTAGAGCTTATATTATCCGCATATCTCTTGTTTCCGTTTGCTCGAAAAGGATATATAAACATCTAAGAGAAGAAAAACATTCTACATGAATATTAGTTTATGCAAACACATCTTTAAGTATATATTAATGATTATATTAGTGATAAAAATTAAAAATATAATGAGATCAAGTTATTCATCTCTTTTCTACTCTTACCAACTTCTATTATATACAATATACATGCTATTATTAAAAGCTTAGTGTATAAATATTTTTAAAGAATTTTTAAATAATCTCCTAAATAAAGAATAAAATAAAACTATGAGAGAGAGAGAGAGAGAGAGAGAGAGAGAGAGAGAGAGAGAGAGAGAGTAATAAACACACGCATTGTGCGATTTTAATAATTTAGTATCAAACTTGAATCGTAAAGGTTCATGCATTGTGGGATTTTAATAATTTAGTATCAAACTCGAATCGTAAAGATTTAAGAATAAACGACGTTATGCGTAGGAAGAAATCCTACGAGTGGTAACGCTGTTTACCGATCGACGGACGGCGCGTCGTGCGGACTGTCGCGGAGTCCCCAGAGAATAAATTGGAACTGTCTTTGGCGACGCGTCACGCCATTTATTGTCATTTGTTCGATACCAACTACCACCACAACGCATGCCTGTCTTTCTCCGGCAGAATCGACATGACCGTCCGATTTATTCGGTGGATTTATACGAGTCGTTCATTTTGAGACATCAGTCATTCGCAGCATTTTCAAAATCTCATAAAAGTATACGCCCAATCAATTTGTATCTTATTCCGATTGAATTGCCCGACATACACGTTTCAGTTGTTTCATAAGTTTACCAATGAGAAATAAATTTCTAGATTAAATTCAATTTTCTGTTTATTTAACTATGGTAAAAGCAGGACTGCTAATCAGAACTTTTGAAAATGAAATGTTAGCTTTATACAAATTTCAATTCCATGATAATGCAAGCTATCGTTCTGTGTATCTTATGTAATTCTGTTAAAAAAATATATGATGAACGATTAACCAAAGTGTTACATTATTTAACGATAAAATTGATAGCAAAAATTATCAAGATATCTGCATTTATTCGTTGTCAAAGAGAAAGAGGAAGAAAAATAAGAAGAGAAAGGGGTAAAACTCGTAGTGTAGAAACTGTTTACACGATTTGTCTTTGATAATTACTCTATATTACCTAACTGTAAGAACAGTCGCAAAGAACAAATTTCATAATTTCTATAGTCTTTTTAAATACAAAAAAGGCTTAAAAATGTGTACCGTAGAATTAAAAATCCTGAAATGCGAATTTTTAATAATTTTACGATTTAAAAATGGTAAATACATCTCTTTATACAGGAGAGGGTGCTGAAGATAATGAAACATTATCACAGACAGCAAAGAAAAAGATGAGAAGCATAGTCAGTATAGAGTGTTGAATTATGTGTGCGTGGAGTTGCAAGGGATGAGAGACGGAGGAGGAGTGAGGAATGAAGCTCAGGGACTGGAGGGGTAATAACTCATAGAATACCGTACACAATACCATTGTGTGTTCGTTGTACAGATTCTGCTGAGAACAGGACTACGCGTATATATAGGGTGTTCCTGGAATAGATCGCCAAGCTTTAGCAGTACACTCTACTCATAGTATGTGTCTATATTAGATATCCTAGACTCATCAAATGCCTTTTTCAGCCTTTCAAATAATAATAATAATAAATTATATTCTTACTATTTAAAAATGTATTGTTTTTAATTTAAAAAAAGTTTCAAATTACGAGTACATAAATACTTTATAATCTCCCCCCCCTTCTCTTGATTTAAAAAGCCTGCTAAAAATGTTATAATATAATTCTAAAAACTAATGCGATAGAAAAGTACCCTATTAGCCATTATTATACAAGTGTCTACATTTAGAAATATAAGAAGAAAATAGAAAAAAGCCAAAAAATAGGAGGAAAACGAAAAGAAAGGAAGGAAAATTAAGACAAGCAGAAATAATTTCGGTGGAAAAAGACGGTAGATTAAAAAGAGCGATACGAAGCGTTCGAAGAGTAGAAAGCAACGCAGCATCAAAGAAGCAAAAAGTTGTGAACCATAAGCAACATCGGAGACAGCAATTTTCACCTTCTGCGATTAATCCATTGCACGCGTGCATTCTTCTTACATTAGTTTCCGCGTGTCTTAAATCTAATAATGTAAGAATTATTAAATAAATAATCGCGTATTTCTTGTATCAAATACTTTTTAGTTGAGATTAAATGTATTTGTTGAAAAGAAACAAAATGCCTATTTTCGAAGCAAAGATTAAAACAATTTAGTGCAATTTATTATAAAAGATACAATATTTTTTATATTATAAACTAATTCTTATTCAAGTATAAAAGTTAATCAATATATTAAACGAACTGGCAATTAATTGATGGACATCAAGTAATAATTTATTTTTAATGATTTTACATATTATAAAAAGGATATGAGCTACACCATTAACGTAATGCACTGTACTACATGTCTGCAAGTATCTATGTGCAAACATACGTGACTAGAATGCACAAACCTTACAAATCGATCGAAGTCTTTACTATATTTTTATCTTCGTTTTAAAGCAAAGAGTTATGATTTCAAAGAAGCTGCACTTAACTCTCATTTTGAACAAATACCATTTTTCTAACGTTAATAAACACACATTTAATTAGTTTATTTAAAAGCATCTAGTTCTATCGTTCCGCAAAAATACGTAATAAATATACAATAAAACGATTAAAGGTTTATATTTTTCACATTCAAAGTTCACATTCATTCAATAACTTGCATTTTTCATTGTGAATTTTAACATGGTAAAAATCTGTAAAAATATAACATAAATAGTAGTTTTTAAAAAATAAAAACTGCAAAGATTTTTAGAATTCAACATCTTGATATAAATACTTCATGTAATATTAAAAATAATATCTAATTTATTGGAATCGAAATGTCTTTCAGCATTCGTACAGTCTAGAAAATCATCGTATAACCATCACAAAAAAAAAGAATTAAAGAATTCCCAACTTCTTTAGAATATGAACAAAGAAACAAAATCTAACCAAAAGATAAAGTGTTAGCCAATACTGATGTGAACAAACGTCGAAACTGTGAAAACCCTTTATGTGCGATGTAATTTGTCAGCCGCTGGAAATTAAACGGAGGCGAATCTGACGGCCGCAATCTGACGCATTGGTCGCTTCTGGGAAATTGGAGTTTCGCCGAGCTTTCGTCCACATTTCGCAAGGAATCAAAGATCGCTTTGACCGCAATCCTGTGGTCTGATGATAGTCACTATGGGTCGAGGGAGCGGTTGCGTGTGATACGCGGAAGTCATGTAGCTACCGGAAACGGAAATTAGTTACGGCTCAGATACAATGGCCCCTAGAAGATCAGGAGAAACGCAATTGTCGTTGTCTCTTGTTCAGAAATTCACTACTACCGCATAGATGCCACCAGTAATAAGTCTCATGTTAGAGAGAAAATTAAAAAATATAATTAATATAAAGATGTTAAACTAAAACAAATATTCCCAATCGCAAAAAGGCCTTGCAATCTATAAATTAATTAGTATAAAATAATAAATGAGAATGTTAATTTTTTATTTCTAAAAAACTAAAAATTATACAACATCTAAAGTTTTCCAATTTTTATGTTGCCGCCATTGAGACAAGCAATAATGAACGATTTTAATTCCATAGAATTCCATGTTAGCTTCAAACATTATTTTTAAAAAAATTAATAAAAAATAACAAAGGCCAATGAGAGTCAGCGCAGATAACAAGCAATAAAAAAATCTGATACAATTAGATCAGTTTATTATAATAACAGTTCAAATCCAAACAACAAAACGAACTCCCTTTGGAGTCATCCTCAGCGTATTAGTAATCGTAAATAAAAGAAAAGGAAAATCTGACCGACATCAGTCCATGTAGCAGAACGTAGTCAAGTCACCGTCGGTTTGCCAAATCCGTAGTGGCATCATTACGCTTAACAGTGTCGCAGGAGATGACACTTCTCAATGGAAACTGATGATGACCAGTGAAGCCTTGGATAATAATTGTCATATATAGAAAATTCACTTGTCAAAAATATATGCGCTCAAACGTTATTACAAGTTTTAAACTCCGCACAGAGACGTGTATCTGGTCTCGAGACAAATCGTATACTGAAACGTTCGTTTTGTTGTTTGAATTTGAACTGTTATTATAATAAACTGATCTAATTGTATCAGGTTCTTTGATTGCGCATTGTTATCCGCGCTGACTCTCATTGGCTTTTGTTATTTTTTATTGTTTAAATTTTGAGAGTCCTTGTGTACTCGTTATATGTTTAAAAAAAAATCATTAGTCAAGATAATACATCAAATTTTTAGTTAACAATACATATATTTTTACTTGTACTTTTAGTAATTTTTATTTATGCAAACAGATTTTTAATCGTTGTGCGAAAAAAAAGAAGAGAAAGATGATAAAAATGATTCCTCAGTTGCTTCGTTTCCAGCCAAACTAGCCGAGTCGAATCATAAGCATGATGCTTCACGAAGGTTACTGAAATATGTATGAAAGCATAAGCACGCTATATAAGCAGGACAACGAACGACGTCCTTGGTCTTTGCTTGTACGTATATTCGTCTGGTCCTTTGAGTTATTATTCAAAGCGAATCATAGGAGGGTCGAGCGAGATTAAGCTTCCTTTTACATGCACGAAAACCTGGTACAAGGAGACAATACCGGAACCTACTCTCTTCATCATACATCGTCCACCTCTCACGTCCCACCTCTTTCGTGTTTCGCGGACACTCAGTGTTGTTCTCCGGTCACTATTAGAGACAAACCCGGTCTGGAACGTTAGCACATTAAGCGGTTGCATATAACATATCACTATTCAATAAAATTCGACTTAAAGAATTATATAAGAAAAAGAGGAAAAGATGTATATACATACATATGTATATATCGAAAAAGAGAGATTTGATCTTATCGATACGAATTAATAAAAGAATTGAAAAAAAGAAAAAAGAAAGTTGAGTCAAAAGTTAGCCTAATTCCTAAACTCTAAGAGCAGATCTTTAGACTAGCTCTTGGCAGAATAGATTGCACTGACGGGGCCGTGTACCAACGGTGAGAGAGAGAGAGAGAGAGAGAGAGAGGAAGGAAAGTGGGAAAGCTCAAGTTCCTAACGAGACACGTCCTCTGCCATGAAACGAACTCAGCCATTGCACCGTCGAAGCAAGCATGAGAAGATCTTCAACGATGTGCAAGTACTATGAAATACGAGTATGAACAAACTAAAATAGCACGCTGACGCTGACTAATTATCAGCAGTTCAGAGGAATTTTGTTTTTAGCGTAAACGTCGACCAGCTTTTGTTTAATATGGACAAGCTGTTGTCAAAAAGTTTTCATCGTCTTTGTTGTGGTGGTCAATTACTGTGACGATAGCACAGAATTATGCAGAATATCTCATTAAAAAATAAAGAATCGGTTAAGACGTGCTTCGTAATAGAAAAATATTAATTGTATATAAATGAAAAATGAGTTAGATACTATCTTAGTAACTCAATAAAATTAATCTAATGAAAATCACAATATAAAAAAATAAGCTATAATTATTAATACAATAATGGACATAGTAATAAACATTGTGTAAACATAGTGATGGTCTTGCAAATAATTTGTCTGAAAAATTTTTCAATTACACACATACACACGTACATGCACACGCACACGCACACACACATGCACACGCACGCACGCACGCACGCACACAATCGGATTTTTAATTTTTGAATATTTAAATTTTCTACATTTTTATATTTTTGAAATTCTTTTCTCATTTAAAATGTATATTAATTCTTCAAATTGTATTACATCATCCAAGATTTGAATTAATATTTTGGGTAATCTTTCTCGACACTGTTGCAATTAAGGGATCATGAGGGAAAAATCAAAGCTTAATCATAAATAGACTGATCGAGTTTAGCGAGTCAGCATTGAACTGTTTTTAATCTTTAATTGATTTTATGGAATATTATCGCGTTTACTTCATCGATTTGTTTATTATATCATACAATTGCATGTGATATCATTTATCGTTTGAACATTTAAAAATATAATAAATATGATTTTAATGTTTGAGATTTTAGTTTGGCCAATATGAATTTAATCTAGACGATGCCTTAATTTTCTTTTCACAATTCTTTAACAAAAGCAAACTCGATATCGTTTTAATGAAAATAAGAATAACTTTATCTCTTATATAGGTGTATGTAAAATCAATAGATATTAAATACTTGAAATTCAAAAAGAGTTTTTTGTTAATAACTTAAAAATTGAAATTTTTAAACCAAACTCTAGCCTAGACGATATTTTTGTCGCTGTCGACGTCGCGTTGGAATTCTACCGCGATGTCGGTAGGCATCCCTGACAAAACAGACGTCGCGTTGCGCCAGTCGTTGCAGTCGACGGAGTTATGCAAACTTGTCGAGATTCGTTTGCCGAACGAGACGGTACGAATGTCCTCGTTATCAATGGAGCGTAACTCTTGTTAAGCCCGACAAAACATTCGACTCAACTCAACTTGACTCAGTTCAGCTTGGACTTCTCTGTAGTCCTGAATTCTGCGGACCGTGGCAAATGCCGTTGCTTGTGAAAGCACAACAGTGTACAAATCTTGCGATTGCAACTAAAGACGCTTAAATGATCAAACACATTCAAAAGTTCAAACAATTAGAGAGTTCACGATATGTAAATATGTGTGTGTGTGTTTAAAAATTTTCACATTTGGAACATAAGAATTTCCGAGAGATCTAGATTTCAAATCACAACTTTCAAAGGTATTCCTAGTAAAAACAACCATCCTGATTTAATTGTGATCCAGCAACTATCAAATAACTTTTGCAGCATATACTTTAGCACATTTTTCGTGATCTCTTTGAAACATAATTTTCTGTATCTCTTGGTCACACTGGAAGACTCCAGAGAGTCTCGAAACTTGGGTAACTTTCAGCTTACAACTCTAACCACATTCAGTATCGTGCTCAGTCGTAGGATAATTATTACATCGCGAATGCGAATGGAAGAGAGAGAGAGAGAGAGAAGGGAGAAGAAAGAGAAAGAAAGAAAGAGATATAACTGCTGTAGTTGTGGTTGGTATTCGCGATGAAGTACAGGAAGGGGTGCGGCGCGCAAGTAGATAAAGTAAGTTACTCGCAGCCCGTAATGTGTAGCTACAACGCTCGCGCCGCTAAAGGCAAATTTACACACTTTGCTCTGGATCATTATTCCGGATGGATCATCTGGAATAGAAGAGAAGTAAACTGCATCTTTACAAAAATTAAAACTTTATAGAATGTGGATGTGTGTGTCTGTATTATCAAGTATCAAGTAAATAAATGAATGAAATATAATTATCAATCATTAATATATAAATATAGAAAATTAAACTTCTATAAAATAGCATAGTTATATTGTAAATTTTCTTAAAAAATGTTTGTTATAAATTAGTATTAGATACTAATCAGAGATATTTTTTATACTATATTCTGAAATAATTAAAAATATCTCTCTATTACTATTCTATATAAATATTCCATTTTATATGACTTTCACATATCAATTAATTTAAGTGATTTTTAAATGCAAAATATGTTCAAATATTTCTTTGAAATAATATTTAATACATTTTTAATTTGAATTAATTTTAATAACAAATGCTCTTTTTTATACACTGCTCTTTTCTAGCTTAATATTTTTATAATATACTAAAATAAAAAGAAGAAAAAGAATTCGATTTAGTAACTTTTCAAAAACAAAGACCATGTTTAAATTCTAAGTTAGTTCTATGTAACAAATAGTGACGAGGTGGAACTTTCATAAAAATGAATATTTACACACTATATCATGAAAACGAAAATTAAACAACTCAATATTTCGAAAGACTCTCTTCTTTGTCCTTGCCTTCCTATTGAAGACAAACAAGAAAGTTTGACATATGTTCACTGAACATGATGAAGAAATCGGATGTAAGCACTTGCGTTTCTACTTTCCGTCGATTTGATTTTAAAGCTGCGGGCTCGGTAAATATCCACTGTTTTTCTGTAACTAGTTAGAGTATAAGCTTTTTATCAATAATACTTAAAAGGTTAAATCAAAGTTAAGTTAAATACTGAAACAGTCTATACAGGATATTTAAGTTTTCAACTTAACTTTTAATAAAATATTTTCAATTTCTTTTAAAGTTCACTACTATGTAAATTTGTAATTATACATATATAAATATACGTATGTATGTATGTATGTATGTATGTATGTACGTATGTATGTATGTATGTATACACAAACGCATATATGTATAACTATTCAATAAATCGTAGTTTGCTAACTTCCTATTTATATTTCTCTCTCTCTCTCTCTCTCTCTCTCTCTCTGTCATACGAAAACGTATATTTGTTTTAACGACAAATTAAGCAATAGCGGCTTCTCAACTCGGAGCGACTTTTGATTAATAAAGTTGACCTAGACGGACGGTCGTCTATTAAAATTCATCAAGAGTACAAGCAATTGCAAAGTTCAAATGTCAGCACGTAGAAAATGAAGTAATCACGTGATCTGATATCTAAGAATACAAATAAGATCTCGTAGAATATATCAATATTTCTCATACATTATGCAAAAATAATGTCTAAAAATTTAGTATTTATCAATTCCTTTTGTTACCAATTCATATTATTTACAATATAATAATCTGAGCAAAACTACATTAATATCAATTTGTAGCCATATGTACAAAATATCTTATTAAAATTAAATTAAAATTAAACACCATTAATTTGTTAACTAAAAAAGAAAAAAAACTTTTACTGAATAATAACTAAATTTAAATGAACAAAATAAATGGAACAAAATATTAATATTTGTATATTGTAATGTATATCGGTCAAATTATCTACCACAAATATTACTTTTTGGAACTTTTCTAAAAAAGAACAAAAATATACAATTAATATTCCGCCAATATAAAATATTGTATAAAACAGAAAGAGTGAGTAAATTTTTCGTAAAAGGCGCAAGAATAGAAAAGTTCGCACCGACTTGATCGACTCATGTGGTGATAGCAAACGGAGGTGATCACGTTCAAGGAGAAACTGACCGTACGTTAAAACTCTCATGGGTCGATTTCTTTTCTTTTTCTATCTTCTCTCTCTCTCTCTCTCTCTCTCTCTCTCTCGACCTTTCTTTTTCCCTTCGTCCCTTTGGACCATAGCAAAAGATACACCATTACGTGATAGGATGGTAAAGTTCTAGAATTAAGGATAGAGGAAAAACCGACTGATGTGACATCATCACTTTCAACCTGTGCATGCTTCCTTCAAATAGAGTTTATAACATGCTCTTATTATATATTTCGAAAAGAAAAATAATAATTTATATTATATGAAACTATTTATTTGTAAAACACTCAATGAATAGTTTATTTTAAAAGCGGTATTTTAAGTAGAATGCATAAGTTAAATGTTAGATACTTTGCTTATCCAGTCTTTTTTGCTTTTTAACTCTTCTATCAATCTCAATCTCTTCTTTTTGGTTTCTCTTCACAAAAAGACACTCTGAAACTCTGAAAATATTCCATACGCATCGTCCTGTGGAGTCTTCCAACTTAACCCAAAGCTTGCAGGACTCGATCCTAGCGATATCAAGCGGAAGAGCAATTCGTCGTAAGGTCCTTTGTCGTCTTGCAGACGAATTTCCGACAAAAGAGTCCTTGGAGGCTTCGTAACCAAGTCTCATTCTCTCTCTCTCTCCCTCCCCTCCCCTTCCCCCCTCTCTTTCACCCCTTTCTCTTTCTCTCCTCAAATGCTTTCAAAGATACTCCGGCTTCCAGTCTGCCAGGAATTCGACGACTTCTCGCCATTAATGTGCCACCATTCTACGCTTCATTGTGGGGCTGCTTCTCTCCACTGCGGCGCTTTTATCGTCACTCGCGTTGCCACATATGCGGCGCCATTGTTTCCAACTTGGAAGAACTTCTATCAGATACCCATAAGTTAGGGCTAAGGAATCGATCTCATCGTTCGAGAATTCGGGAATAGTTCCGCTTGTAGTAAAGTAACGACGACGCACGAGTTACGACTGCAAATATGAATTCAATTAGTAATGATTTTGTTGTAAAATGCATGAATGAATAAAAGCAAGTTGAATAAAATATTCTATGTTCACTCTCGTGAACATAAAATATGTCACGTAATATTTTTTTCAATATGAAACATACATATAGAGAAAGTGATATCCGACTAATAGATTACCCATAGCATTTCATTTGCAAACACGAAATAAAAGAATACGAATTTAATTAAATTTAATAACCTAATGGAAATATATAGAAAAACTTTATGAACTATAAATGTATAAAATTGCAATATACACTTTCTTGAGATTGCGTCTTAAAACCAATTAAAAAATACCGGCGCTTATTTACAAACTAAAAGTCCTAAAGATATAAGATAATTTTTTTATTCGAGTCGATTATTGCTCTGCATTGATCAGGCAGAGCGGATTACAATAAAATGTGTTATATTATATTTTGCGTTATATATAAATAAATTAAATTTTAATTTAATTTAATTTATTTAAATTACTAAAATCTTTTTATATCATTAAACATTTAAATTCTTCATATGTAGAATATTACAATTCCACAATCATCATTTGTTTTAGGTATTACGTTGAAAGCATAATAATAGAAAATTTAATATATTTAACGAGTTTTAACATCGCATATTTCATATGACTTAATTATACATGTTGCTCGATATAGGAAAATGCAATTGCGAGTCTTGCTACGCATGAGGGCAAATTAGCTATATAAAATAAACAAATTTGCTAGTGTTCGATGTCGATGGAGTTTCCTTATTCGCGGTTGTTCACTCGTAAAAGCGGTTTACCGGTAAGCACGTAGACAAGTCGTTAATTTCCGTATCGCTCGTAAAAGCGAAAATGCACAAATTCGAGGCACGAAACTATTTACTTTATAATATCAATGATCAATAAAATTATCATTGATATTATAAATCAATAAAATATTTTCAATTAGCAGATTGATAAATTGCAACATATGATATTTAAGTAGTCATTTACTAATATGACATCTGATAGATGTCATATTAGTAAATGACTACTTAAATATCATATGTTGCAATTTATCAATCTGCTAATTGGCCAGCTATAAATAAGATAATTGAAACTTGTTTTGTTATTATTATATTATATATTAATCGACTTATCCTTTTAATTAATCCACTACATGATTTATGTCAATTTGATGTATCAGAAAGAATATATGTATTCCGTATTCAACTCATAATGCATGCGTTATATGCTATTCCAGTTAATTAGAATTAATCTCGTAGTTACCGCTGATGCATTGGCAAAGTCACTCGTACGAAAAGACAGGATAACACCGTTTATCATAGTAGTAATTCTCTCCCTCTTTCTCTCTCCCCCTCTCTATCTTACTACTTTTAACTTATAGTTCACGATGAGTATGTATATGTGCACACGTGAATACGAATTACGTGAATGCACTGCTAACTTTAAAGGTAAGTTTCAACGTTGGCGTGCATAAATAATACCAAGCCCCATCGCATAAACGCCCAAATGCTATACAACATTTTCAAATTATTGCGTGTGTAAGGGAACAACTTATCCGAACGATCCCAACAACGTATCATGTGTGATATTACACTTCTTTGTCCATTACACTTCCTATCTCTTGGATTTGCATTATTAAATATTTCCATAGGCAATAGGATATTAAGATTCTAAAATATCATTCAGACATTTTATCGTAATTATCTATATTAGAAATTTAGTTAATTTAGAAAATAATTAGAATTTAATTATTTTGTTGATTTAGCACATGGATTTCATTTCATATACATATATTTTTCAAAAAGTAAAAAAAAAACGCTTTACAAAAGGAGGAAAATAACTGTAAATATATAGACAATCTGCTATTTCTATGATGAGACACGTTCAAACATGTGCTTCCGTACTCGTACAATCTCACGTTGCATCTTTATGATTATCGGCCATATTGTGATTCCGTGCAAGACAAAAGTCACTTGTATCGAATATCCAATATCGTTAAATCTGACAATAGTTCGATAGGTATTGTTCATTTCGTGCATGTGCTTAGCAATAAAATGAAGGAACACAAATTAATATTTTTCATATTGAAGTTGGCTCTTCATCATTCGCGGTTAACAAAATTACTTTTTAATGATCATCCACAATAAATGTATATTTATGACTAAACATAGAATATTTTATTCTATTTAGTTTCTATCTGCAGTTTACGTATGTTAAATTTATGCAAAAAATGTTGCACGGGTATATATGTTCTACCAAAGAATAGTCTATAAAATATCTTGATTCTCTAATGTCCGATTTTTTACACCTCCCGATAACTATTGCTCAGAAAAAGATATCTGTCAAATAACTTCGTCTAAAACTTCGTTTTTTTTTCACTAAAACCTCTGGTTACGTACCTAATGGACAGCTATTTTTCATACTGTTAACTTTCGACGTCAAATGTACTAGACTTACTAGAAATTATACCGTATTCTCTGGGAAATATGTATTTTATGGGTAAAGTTATCTAGAGGTGAAGAAATTGGGCCTAAACCGGAACATTCTTATTTTATATTTTCTTTCATTGCAATGATAATTGGGTAGTAAAGATATACATATTAGTAAGTAGTAAAGGACAATGCAGCAACAATAACATTACCAAGTACAAGGAAGTACTTTTTGCAACTTGCATGCATCCCAATAAACACGGATGGTGTATGATACGTATAATAACCCATCAGAATGGGTTATTATACGTATCATACATCATCTGTGTTTATTGGGATATTTTTGTCTCATTATGATCGCAATCAAGTCAGAAATAGTTGGTTAATGCACTATTTGAATTCGGGAGCTCAAATGAGAGCGATGGCGGACAGATTACAAGCAGCATGGCTGGTCCAATGAGGTTGCAGCCCAGCGAGCACCTCGTCAGCGAGGATTGCGCCAGGCGTTTCATTTGCACTGGAAGGATGCTTTGGTAAGATGGAGTGGAACAGGCCGGAAGGTAGAAGCGGATAACTCAGGACGTGACGTCGCCGTAGCTCGTCTTAACAAGAGTTTCTGCAGCGCTTTTCTCAACTAATCAGATTTAACTGCTTCTCGGAGGACCTTTCGCAAAACCAAACTACTCCTCTGTCGTCAATTATTGTTGCTGCAAATAATGTCGCGAATTTATATTCTACTCTGGAATTCTGATATTGCTAAATATTATTCAAATACAGAAGCAAATTGGGAATTTGTGTTTTAAACGGGAAAATAGTAATTCATGAAGGCAAACATGAAGATTGACGCAATATATGTACATGTATA
Source organism: Solenopsis fugax (assembly GCA_003595255.1). Lineage (NCBI taxonomy): Eukaryota > Metazoa > Arthropoda > Insecta > Hymenoptera > Formicidae > Solenopsis > Solenopsis fugax. The sequence continues at coordinate 5,758 of QKQZ01004912.1, read as the reverse complement.
TTAATTATATAGGTTTTAAAATATGTGCAGTATTAAAGTGTATGGAATTGTCGCGTGTTTACATCGTACGAGGTCAATAAAGGTTTGCTATCGATTCCGAATGGGGGTGCTATAATTTCCTCGTTAGTAGATTGTAGAGGCATTACCGGAAAGCATAGTCAAGCGCCTAATTCTCTGTGACAAGACTTCGCAATTATGTTCCCAGTTTCAAGGAAGCATAGGTGGGAAAATCGACGAAAGGAAACTGGGGAACGTTAACGGCTCGAAATGAGCACCTAACAATGCGACAAGGAAGATGTACGTACTCAAGAGCGATAATACCATTTGTGCAGCCATTATCGTAAACTACCCTTGTTCTAAAGACGTGATAAAAACTTGAAAAAAAAATAATAACAGACAACCATTACATCTATAAACTTAAAAAGTCACAAGCATTACAAATATTTAACCAGTAGAAATATTTGAAAATTTAGAAATGTATTTTATCTTAATTTTACGTGTTATGGAATTGTATGCAAATTTCTATTCAAAAAATTTATTCTAAAAACTATAAATATAAAATAACTAAAATTTTAAAAATTAAAATTATACAGATAAAATAAATTGGCAAATTAAATGTTTTTATACGCGTATTCGGTTATGTGAGTAAAAAATTTGACACGCACACATATACGTATACGCACGCACACACAATTATTTTACTAAATTTAAATGTTACATCTCTTCCTTTTAAACTTTTTTTATTTTTAATGCAAAATTTAACACATAAATTTTCAATGTAAATCTAAAAATTTATTCGTACCTACTATATTTACTTCTTGCATTACACGATTCATATTTAAATCAGTTGATAAGCGGATTATTTCCAGCTGAAAAGAAATTTTGGCAATCATTTCTGAATCGCCTCACATTTGCTGGGATCACCGTTGCGAGAATCGACTGAACTTTGCACTAGTACGCGGTGAGATGATAAAATAATAGAGATGTGCAAAGTTTTGTGCTGAGTTTGGAAAAGAGTAGTTTCTCAGGAGAGAGAGTACCATTTTCATTTTAGATAAATCAAATATTAACGCCAGTGTGCGCGCAGAAATGCAGAGTGACGTTGTCAAAATGAGATTCTATAAAAAAAAAATGCAAAGTTGATGGTTATTATTTTTTAAAATAATAACACAAGTCACACACAATTTATACAAGCATAATATCTTTCCTCTGTTGTTAAAATATTTATTATTCGTTGCAGTTTTATCAAAATTTAAAAACTAGATTGCTCTGGAAAAATATTCTTTAACATTTCAGAAAGTAAAATAAAAATTTCGTAAAATCTTGAATAAGACATTTATTAACAGAATGTTAAAAAATCTTTTCTTTTCACGGAGAAAAGAATGCTAATTGAGGACCACGCCCGTCCGGATAATTCAGATTTAAACGTGGCAACGTCGCGGCGGCATAGCCACCCCCATATAGGGGGTGGCAATTTAATAAACGCGTGCTCACGGTGCTCACGTGACCCCAGGAATTTCTATGAAAGAGGCTACTTTGCCTCATTTCCTTCATCTTGCTTCACTTTACTTCGATTCTAATTCGTTAGGATCTTCGTTCAGTCTTTAGTAATTATTGTGTACAAATTTTTTTAAGACTTTTACAAAATAAAACATATTTCTTTTTTGCATACGTAGTGTATTCTAAAAAATACTATGAAAAGATTAATAAATCTTATATTCATATAACTATATAAAGAAATATTTAGAAAGAAGAATTTTACATTTATCCTTCCTTGTCTTCTTTATAAAAAATACAAATTATTGTTTTTATAAATACTCTTCATAAATTGATATTTAATTTTATTTCCTATAAAATCATCATTTTATTGCTTTATATATTTTCTGCGTTAATCACACACTGAAAAAAAAGACTAGTTATAACTACCAAATGTATAGTGAAATAGTATCAATTAAATATTTGGTCAATGTAACCAAAAATAAATTTATTTTTCTAAATATTTAGTAACTTATATCAGATTTGATAATACTTACTAAACATTTAGTAAAATAAAATTATTTTTAGTTATATTGACAAAATATTTAATTGATAGGGGAGAAGAGGGTATTATGGCTACTATGGAAATTATGGCTACCTCCATTGGAGATAATGGAGATAGCCATAATACCCTCTTTTCCTCTACTATTTCATTATACATTTGGTAACCAGACTTTTTTTCAGTGCATGAATTTAATGAATTATACGAAAAAAATTGTACGTATATAAATTTAGAAAGATATTTATTTATAACACTAAGTAATATCTAATAAAAGCATTTATTTAATAGCAATGGCCTAAAGTTAACGATGCAAATGTACAAAGAACATTTAGCAGTTTGTAAATAATCACAAAGCGAGCAAAGTACAAAAATATAAAAACTTGTTATACTTGTAATAAAATAGAGTATTATATAGGGTACATAATAATGAAACATTGTGTACAATATAAAAATGACGAATAGTTAACAAACTTCTTCTAGAAAAAACTTTCCTAAAAGAAATTAAAAAATATTAAAAAATATTAAAAAAATTAAAATCATTATTTCCAATGGATAAAACTTAAAATTATACCACGTGAAAGGTGAAACTACTAAACGTAATAGTAGAAATTCAACGAGAACGCAAGACTTTATTTTCATCAAAAATCGTAAGACATTTTCTACATTGGGTAGCATCAAGCGATATACACGCGTGGAAATATGGGCACTTCCGGAGCTTTCCCTTGATGTGTATATATACTTTGCAACGACATGCGTAACTGGAAATGGGAATACTCAGACGAATATAGTCGCGAGGAGTTGCCTGTTGAGACGCGAGTTAATTTCGTTGTGTACATATTTGTACGAAGGATGAGAGTCCACGGATGGATAACGCCCGAAGTTACATGCGATCGTATCTGAATATTTCACCACAGAAGTGCATCATGAGAAAAGGATTAAAATTTTTTTAAAGGTGAAAAATCGATTTATAAATAGGGAAGGTGGGGCAAGACGGTGTAATTAAGGTTTGATAATGAATAAAAACTAGGTTTTCATAATCAGCGAATCATCTTTACTTCTTAAATATTCTTTAGATATCAATCTTTCAAAATAACTATCATTAAATAAAATCTTCGAAGAATTACAAACTTTATTTAAAAAAAGGCATTTCTCCCCACGGGTGAGGTAAGACGGGGTATTCGCAAAATGGGATACACTTTTAAAAGTATACTATAATTTAATGCTAATGTCACAAGTGAAAAAATGAGGTAAAATTATAAGAAAATCGCAAAAAAATGAATTATGGCTTAACTCAATAACACAGTTACCTACTTCGCTGGCTCGTGGATAACTTTCAACGATCGAGGGGCCGTATCTAACGCGTATGTTCGATTGTGATTCCTGTATTTGAATCGCGCGATAGAGGAGTTACGCCGTCTTATTTCACCACCCTGTCTTGTTCCACATTCCTCAATATCTTTGAAACTATGAGGTATATGATAAAATGTTTCATACAAAAATTTTATAGCTTTTTATACTCTGTATAACGGTATATTCATTTTTTGAAAAAATCAAATTTTTTTAAAATCCATTATTTTCGAAGGGGTGTTTCAACCCTTAAACCTCGAGATAAGCAGAAAAAATATCAGTCTAATATTTTTTATTGTCCTACAACATATCCAAAGTTCATCAAAATCAGTGACAGACAGTTCCGACTTCTCTTGTAAGATAGATAAATGATTAGCAAATATTGTGATATCGTTTAATACTTAACAATCTAAATAACAGGGTTAGAATTTATATCTGTTTGTAAAATTTAGAAAGAAAATTTTTCTGTGGCGCCTATTTATGATAAGGCCAATCATATTTGTTATAAAAATAGATTATATAATTGGTAATGAGACCTAAATTTTCTAGAATTGCTAAAATGTTGCAGCAATAAATTCTATATGTGACAAATAATATTTTAACAGATACAAAAAATTTTTGTTGTGAAGCCTAGAAATTTACCTACAGCAAAACATTTTTTTTGAGTGACTGCAAAATAAATCTAATAGGGAAATAGTTTAATTCATTATAGGTTAATAAACTATAATTTAGGTGTAATATTGAATTAGATTGTTAGAAATTATATAATAATAAGTTGGATTATGTCTCCTAAGCTCATAATCATTTTCGAATTAAAATTGCATCTTTTTCGCTACCTAGTTGTCTAAATCTTAAATTTCTTTACTGCCTTTTTATATCGTTGACTGACCGAAGGATACTCACGTATCAATGACATCTATGCACATGTCGGTACTTCAAGTATTCAGACAGCGCGAATATTCCGCGAAATGCTAGGAACGTATTTCGCGTACCGGAACTTCCCTCCCCTTCCCTCTCTCTATCTCTCTCTCTTTTCTACCCCTCTTTCCATTCGCAGCGCTGCCGTTTTCCCCCAGTGAACAATTTCGCACGTACCGTTGAGTGTACTAGCCTCTGAACGTTTTACGGCACTTGCTTTATATGTGTCCGTGCGTTTTTATCGCCGGCCATTTTTATGTTTTCATGCTCGCGCGCGCGAGTTCGAGATCAAAGTTTCCTTTCGAATAAAAAAAAAAGCAAATCGCAATATAGCAACGCGAGTAAAGACAACCTCGAATTCGTGGCTTTACGTTTTCTATTCATCTTTCTATTTTTTTCCCTGTCTTTTTATTCTTATTTGAGCAGCGAATTTAAGAGACTGATTTAAATTAAGGAAGTAGATACAGTTTAGCTTACTAAATTCTATTCAATCTTCTGACAATTGTATCAGATTGAAAATTGATTGCCAACTAAAAGTAAAAGTAATGCGCAACAACCTTTGACATTTAAATCAAACATGAATTAAATATTGATAACTCTTTTAATAAAATAATTAAAAGAAATATATATATATAGAATCGTACTGTTATTCAGCGAAAAAACTTTTAATTCATAGTTACATTATAGTGTAAACTCCTAAGAGAAATATTTCGGAAATCACTTTTTCCGCTTTTCCCCTATATGAACATATTTATCTTACGGATACTTTTCGTTCATTACGGAGAAGAATCAACAAAAAGCAGTGGTCTTAAAGAGCGGAACAGGGAAACATTCGACGACGAGTAGTCAGGTCTTCGCCATATTGCTGGTGCACGTGCACGACACAGAACTGCGGTGGAACTGGCGAGCCGAAAGTATAACCATAAATTTCAAACGGTTAATATACCGAAGCCGCACCACGTCTCCGTACGGGATTTCTTTTGCTTTGTCCTCTTTTCCTCATTGCCTGCGGGGGCCAATAGCAATAGAGAAGGTCAAGCGAATTACGAAGTACGAATAAAGCGAGTGGTTATGATTGCGTTATACGATACTTTCAATTATAGTATTATTTGTAAAGTCTACTTGTATTTTCGCAACAATGCGGAAAATTGAATTAATCCTCGGTGGCATCAACTTCCCAGAAAACTCCACTTTTCTACGAGAGCTTTTTACGTGTTGTGAAATTTTTCGATTTGATATTTTGATGATTAAAAAGCTAATAGCAATATACATACATAATCCTTATATGAGAATTAATTCAACCAACTTGATAAATGTGACGCTAAGGAAAAAATTTCTACATTCTATTTCTACAAAGATAATTTTACAATTCAAAAAATTCTTCTAAATTGTAATACAGGGTGATTCAGAAAGACCTTAGGTCCTTGAAGGGACATATTCCTGAGGTTATTCTGA
>QKQZ01004907.1:0-18395 GCA_003595255.1 Solenopsis fugax | reverse complement strand
CTCTTGCGATAGTGGCGCTATCGGGCGGTGAGGCTAAGTACTTATCGGACCACCCTCGTATAAATATAGGATTATTGAAGATAGAAGAGTCTCAAGTATTATGATATCAAGAGATAATCCAAAAGTCAATTGTCAAAGTTTTACATAGATATCACTCGTAACAAACGAATAATTAAAGAGCCAACTGCAGACGCGTATTCATCTATTTTGTAAGAGAATGTATCTTCGGTACTCGACAAATTTGGAATGTTTCCGCTTTAATTATATTTCTCATTTCTGCCTGGTATACCTATTTACGTGAAGAATTGTGTCACCGCGAACTGTGTTTCGCTCCTCTGATTCAATCTCATTCTAGATTAAACTTCGCGAACTCATTTTTTCAATTACCGCAATCCAATTATTCCACCATCTGACGAGCCGCGTAAATGACTCATGGATTATTCAATACGGGTTGTGGAACGCCTTCGAACGGAATATCGCGAAATATTTTGAGGACGTCCACGGAATTAAATTAAAGAAACAGACATTGAAATCCATTTCGACTTGGAGATTACAGATACAGAAACGCGAGAATGATCTCTTGGACAATGGAAATGCGAAAATCGGTACGAAACGTGCTTTACTCTTTTTTCGCCATGTCCGTGATATTTATAGTACAAATTGAATTCATTGAGATTATATCTCTGTAAAAGTATGAACAAACTTTGAAAATCCGTTTCTGTCGATACTTATCCGTAATTCTGCGCGACGTGATGCGACGAGCGCGGGTCGAGGTTCTGTGATTAAAATTGGATTTTCGTCTATTCTCGTCCGGCCGTCCCTGAAAGTCTTTGAGACATTGAATGTATTTATGGCATAGCCGTTAGAAGATACTCTGCCTCTACCCCTTCCCTCCCCTTTTCTCTCTCTCTTTCTCACTCTCTTACTTGTATCGTCATCTACCGCATTTTCACTGCATACGAGCGGCGCGGAACGATTGACATATGAGTAAGCAGTCGAATGCACATACGTTCGATTCATCAATAAATATGTGTACCTACACGTCAAAGAAAAGAAAGATTAATTCGACGCAACGCGTTTCCGTACATGCACCGTATTGTCCGAGTGACGTGTCAGTTTCTGCTGCTTTACGAAATATATTCTCATTTTTATTCATTTGGAAACATCATACTTATCTAAAAGTATTATCATCTTTATGCGATTTTCGTCAATACAACTTCAGTCACATACGCATATCGCATATATTGCGACAAAACACAGAGGCTTTTTTGAAAGGTGTGTTTCGAAGAATAACCAAGCGATTACACGTTTTAAATTCATCGCATATAAATTTACATAAGAGCATTAGCGTATACAGAAGCGCATAATTAATAAGACACAGCATAGAAACTCATTAAAACACATGATAGGAATTTACATTCTCTTGGCCCTAAATGCCTTTATGTAGATCGGTATATGCAATGGCCTCATATGTTTCGCAAATTGCATTTTGGATTATCCTCCATACTGAAATTTTGCAATTTTATACGGATCGCGTGTGTCGGCGTGTCATGGAAATTTTCGCAACGCGATTTTCTCACAACAACCGACACGCGATCGAGTTAGCGCGCTTATTGACACAACATCGTCTATCTCGAGAGCGACATACGAATCGATTTTTCTCCTTTGTCTTGACATTCTTAACGTTTTTATATGCCACTGAAAAATTTTATCATCATAAACCACGCGATCGAATCGAAGATTTAAACAAGATTTAACACTGACAATTTAGCGCTGTCACCCACCTTTGAAAAATTATTTCTTTCCATTGAAAATAGAAGACATTTTGAGAGACATTTTATATTCTGTCAGTGCAAAAATTCTCCTTATCCAACGTCAGTTTACTTGTATTTCTTATCCTTTCAGTTTCAAAAACTGATATAATATGTGTGTAAAGTTCTCCTTGTGACATAAGGAGGACAAACGCGATAAAATAACAGTAAGTTTTCTGAGGTTGTTTATTAAATCTACTATCTAAATGGATCTATGTTGAAGACGCAACGTGTGCGAAATGAAAAAAAAAAAAAATACGACGCGTAGATGCAACTCATGCACAATACTTGCAACGAGTTTCCTTGACTACTCATTCATCACATGCGAGAATTTTAACCAGAGATGCAAACCGAACTACGAAATTAAGTCATCTGGAATTTGGTTAAATTATTTAATTTAATTCAAAATTAGATTCTGAAAATAATTATTTGAAATAGAAATTAATTTTAACTCAATTTAATTTTTTATTCAAATGTAAATTTTTCAATAAAAATTAAATATTATTGTTACATACATATCCTCTTTCTTTATGTCTAAATTAAAATCACAATAAAGTATAACAAAAATTATTCAAAAATTTTAAAAACGAAAATAAGGAAGAAAATAAATAAAATTTTATAATGAAAGGCAAAAAATCTACTCCGACTTGTATCTCCGTTGAAAATTCCCAGTCATCTATATATTCATCTATTGGATAAAGAAAGATGTCGATAGAGAAAACATGCCGACGCATACACTTGCGCACAATCGCTAGTATTCTTTTTCTATACGACACCGGTACGCGACCGGTTCGTGCTAGTTCATTTTAGTTTCGCGATCGAATCGAGTTTGAAATAGGAAAAAGAAGGGAATCGCGCATAATCCCACAGACGCAGTGAATATCAAGAGAGAGCAAGAGAAAGATGCCGTGCATCGTACATCTAGGATTGAAACTACATTTCGTTATCTATGATAAGGAACGATAATCGATGATAAGAAAGGTTCCATATACCATAATGCTACAAAAAACTGAATTCTTCCAAATTTTTTTTTTTTTAAATAATCTAAATAGCGACAAACTCGTATAAGTGAATAATAATAAACATAGATAATTCGGCCTTTAACGAGCAATATTATTTATTTCGTAACAATAATAAAATTTAATTAAACATCTGACAATATCATTTAATTTATACAGAAAAATTAATTTTTTTTTAATTATGACTGTTACAAAAGAAATTCAAAGAGAATATCATATTTGATATATAAATAAAATACTTAATAAAGGATGCTGTCAAAGATTTGACTAAGGTTTCCTCTTAAATAAACATGAGGAAAATATTTGTTTAATAGATATAGAAAGAATAAAAGTAATTTTTACGCATGATTTCTTGATCAGTAATTAACATAAAAATTTCAGTTTTCTATTCAGGAAAACAATGAAGACGTGAAACTCTTGAAAAAATCGATTCGATATATAATATCGTTGCAAAATGTTTCCAATGCGATTATAGAAAGTTAGATACTACTTTTAAACAGACTTATCGTGTGTTAAGTTAATAAAAGAAATTTTCAAAACATTAAATATCTAGTAAGTGAACAATTAAGAAAGCAATATCCTAATTTGCTTGAGCATTATAGTACGCTTTCATAGTTATGAAATCGATATATTCGATCATATACATATAAACACGTACACCACATTCAAATCAGCGTGTAAAAGTTCATTGATAAGTTTGATAAGTTCCACTTTTTATCTTGTAAGAATATATATAGTGTTTCTATGAATAAATCTCTTTTGTCACTACTATAAAAAAATGCTTAATTTAATGTACAGTCATATTATTATTTAAATTGTATCGATTCAATCATATTCAATTTTTAAATCATACAGAGAAAAAACAGTTTTGCTACAATACAGATCTGAAAATAATTATGTTGAACCATGTTTAACTTGGTTGCAAGAACGTCAAAACTGTTTGCAGCAACATTATCATGCTTGACCATCCTACATAATTATTTTGATGTCCCAAAACAAAATTATTTTCTAATTTGTATATAACTAAATTTTTAGATGCTGCAATAAAATTGTTCTTTCCGTGTAGTTGAGGCTAAAGAAATTTTTATTCCGCTTCCAAAGGTATACATCTTTTTAATTCTTTCTCTGACTCAATAAAGACATCGGTCATTTCAGAAGAGCTAGAAGGATCTTAAACGGAAGTCTTCGAGACAGCAATTAAATCCGATGGATAACAATTGGATTAACAGATTTGGAACTCGAGAAATAAAACGATAAGCTTAATCTATTATCTTTAGCTTAAATTTTATCTTGATTCTCAACACTAGGATAAAAATTTAAATAATTTTAAATTAATATCAATATGATGTTATTTCGAAAACAGACGAGTTTACATCGTTTTGCTAAATAACTCTTACATGCTGAGTTATATAAAATTTTATTGCAAAATTTCCGGAAGCATCTTTAACTTTGATAACTCGTGCAACGGATCATAAATGAGTCGTCATGTGTACGCTTACTGGCTACAATAACAATATAACTAGAAAAAAGCTAAAAAAATTTTTTTCAGAAAAACGAACGAACAAAAGAGACAAAATTAGAAGTTGAATCAAATAGAAGCAATAAACTCAGACCTCAAGAACAGTATATTGATTAGACCAAAAATAATTTCTTATTAATAATCAGAATTAGCAAAATAAACAGAGAAAGAAAATGTTTGCACTCACGAGTCAACAATCACAATTTACTTCCGACTAAATTCTGATCATTTTAAATTAAAGCTTTTATATTAAAGCGAGCTTTTTTTCTGTAAATCATATTTGTCTTGCAATTTCGTTCCAATCTTCTTAGAATGTACACGTTTCGAGCAGCCACGTGTGAAATCTTTCCACCAAAATAACATTTTATTAGTCTGGAAATAAATGTAATAAGATAAAGAGCTAAGCGGAAGCGAAAGAAAATACAAGAGACCTTCCAATTTAGTATCGAGCATTTTATTTCCAGATAGGACTTGCGCTCTGAACTGACGGCCCTTAAATATACCATAGATATCGATCCAGCCAATGGTCGAGTTTCGTTCCAGTTGAAAGCTGGTGTGCTATTCCGAGAATGTTACTCAGAAATAGCGGCCGAATCCTCGCCGATATTACCAAAGTGAATCGAAGCAAATTAAAGCAAATGGAATTAAGTCGGAAGTTAAATATCGTTGACTCGTTGAAAACAAATCTCTCTACCTGGCGCATAAGATCGATATCGGAAATCATTCAGTAGATATTCATCGATGAAATGGAAAAGCACACGCGTATCATGATAAAGAAATGTGAATCGAGTGATGATATTACGAATGATGACGACAATCAGCGACGAAAATGAGACGAATATAAGGGCGAAGTTCGAAGAAAAGTTCACCCTCGCATCGTCGCGATCGATTCTCTTCGACGATGAGTGGCACCAACAATTGCCATGCGAGGAGAAGTGTACGGAGGAGAAATTCGGCTGACACGTGATGCCGATCGAAATGTCAGGTAAACTGCAAGTGAATCAACGGATAGATATGCTCCAAATCAGTCATAATTTCGGCAATGTACGTCCCGATGTCACAGAAAAGTTATACCGAGATGTTTTTGCAATTGGACAAACTAAATAAATAAAATATTCTAGCAAGGAAATGTTTAACTGTTATTAAAATTTCTAACGCCGGAAGCAAGACTTTTTTAATAAAGTAAGCTTTAAACGATTAAATATTGCAAGACTTGAAAAGTCCCCCCTCCCCTCCGCTCCTCGTACATCCAAGGGTTAAGCACCTAACGAAGCCTCAGAGCAGACATCGGACAGTCACTGAAATCCTGAACGATCCGGATAATACCGGATACCTCTGGCAAGGCTATCCAGAAAATAACATATCTTGCTGTCCATATTCCAGCATACTTGTTTTCACTCGCGACTCTTTCGTCTCTGTCCTACACTCTAATTGTAGTCTTGATTTATAAAATATATACAGTGCTACTAAATTTTTTATTTATCTATTCAGTGAGCTTGACCGTGCGATATTTATCTAAATAACATTTTTCTACTTTTTGTCGAATTACAAGTTATGTCATCCTTTTTACGATGAAAGAATTAATACTGTCATTAATCGTCGTCGTTTGACAGTATTACCCAAGACATGGACCGTAATATTCATCTTGGAAGGTACTAAACCACCTGACAATGAGTATGAGAAAAAAATATCATTTAAAGAACTCCAATGAAACGTGCCAACGTCTTTACCGCACTTATTACCGTAATGCATGTGTAATAGATAACGTCAAATAAAAAGTGGATGATTATCTAATATTGCGGAAGAATGATAAGAGATGCTCGCTACCTCGACGCTAAGATATGAAAGCGCGGACGAATTCATATAACTCAAATACAATATAACAGTTTAATTCTGGTTGGCGTGTGGTTATGTCAAAAACAAGAGTAATTTATGTACACGCTAAATTAGTATGACGACCGTGGCATTATAATAAACTATTAAAATTCGCAAGTATTACAATTTGTCGAAAAGTGTACATGAAATGGGATTTCTGAAGAAACAAGAAATACCACAGAAATACAAACAGATTCCGAGTGTGAGAACAGAAAACTATGACGACATTTAAAGATTCATGAAAAACTAAATCTTTACTGTCACAATACATTTAGAAAATAAACCCCGAACGCAGATAAAAATTTATATGCGGAATTTTTAAATTGTTGAAAAAATTAGATTCAAGAATATCTTTGTGCGAATTCTGAAAAAGCACAAAAGGATCAAAGGTTAAACCGTTTCGTGTAAATGCAGCGAGATGTAACTCGTTCGCGGAAACGTATATAATCCCAGCTGGCCGATTCGCGGGCGCTAATCTAAACGATCGATACGCGACACCGATGATGTTTGACGAACGTTAAACATTGGCGATTCAATGTCGCGCAACACCGCGAGATACGTCACTCACACGTCAATGACGACGACAATGATGACGGTTATGATAAATCGAGACGCGGAAGTCGGTCCAAGAAGTTTCAATGAGGATATCAGTAAGGGTCACTTAAAAGAAACGACCTTCTCAATTGAATATTATGTCTAAGTCGCAAATTGCAACTAACTACACAGAAAAAAATGACTATCAAATCAACAATTCATTTGAAGAATTTGATAATCTTGATCAGACATAATTTGCTTACATGAAGAAACAAAATTTCTTTATGTTAGCAAATTATCTCTCTTTGAGATTATAAATACTTCCGAGGAGATTTTATATTCTTGCTTATATATGAAACAATGAATTTTTGATTTGATACTAATTTTTTTCTGTGTACTTGTGCTATATCGAAACCGGCAAAAGAAGAAAGAAGAAGTTTATTTCACATTCTGATACGCTATCATATCTTGGGCATTCGGCACTGAGATGGTCACGCGAGATTCAGTTACAACATTATTAACAGTATTCAGCCTTCTCGACTACCAAGACAACTATCTCTTGTAAGAAATGTTTGAAAAAGATTTAAATGAGATTAATAAAATCTCTTTCAGCTGAATGAAAATCAAAATTAGATATTCTATTCATCTTATAGTGAATCCAGACATAAACATGCCGGAAAGTCGTAAAAAAGTAACTAATGGAAAATCAGCAGAAAAATGCTACTGAGGAACATAGGAAGAAACACGGTGAGGAATGGTGGAGCTTCTGAATCGAGGGCGTGTCGCTCGTGTCCCTCGAGATTACACACACACACACACACACACACACACACACACACACACACACACACACACACACACACACACACACACAAACACACACACACACACACAAAAACACACACACACACACACACACACACACTTGTTTCGACCATCCGCAAAATTACTATCATTATTTGTATTTTGAGAGTTGGAATAACATGTAGATAAATAAAAAAGTAAGAGTCCAGAATCTAAATAGTCAATTAAATCAGTCCTCAAGTTCAGAGCTAATTCGTGGTTTACCATGAAGACCTAACCTTACCGTAAAAGTTTGAACCATGCCAGAGAAAGCTCAATTGCACAGTTTTTCATAAACATATTACGATAATAAATGATGTTACGAGAATGGTGTCATCTGATAACAATGTACATTACACATCTAGCAACATATTCGTGAAAACTGTAACACTTTCAAAAATTAAGCACATTAAAGCAATTTTAATTTAAATTCGATAAATCGCCAATTAATCGCCAATTAATGGAAAAAATCTTATAGACATTAAAGAGTGCATTCAGAGACGACAATCATTAACTAGATCGTACATAGATTAACGAAACGACCATCTAATTATTAGATGATATAATATTTTGTCTGATATGAATTTTGTCTGATTCAATCGGTCGAAAGTGCGATTCCACCTTTTCCCAAGGAGTTTACGTGCGGCAGCGGGTTCGCAGCGATTGAACTTTAGCGTGACTCTAAAAATAACGGTCACCGTCGATCCATCCTTCCGCTACTGCCACGACGACAACGCGCATAATTAATCGATTCGTCCAAAGAAGAAGAAGCATTTCCGAGAATAAAACAACGACCGAGAACGCGTTCCGAATTCATGTCCTCACTGATCATCGTCGGGGATCCACTGGATATGGATATAGGACACCCACCGGCGACGGGGCACGAAGATAAGGATTTTCCGTGAAGAGAGGCAATCTTGTACGACCCACGGCGAGCGAGCGAACGAGCTTGCGTACGGAGCAGTCTGCGCAGAAGCGCGCCGAGAAAATCACTAAGCGCTATTTGCATCAGACGGTACGATCGGAGCAAAATCTCCATCGAGCTTGCGAGCGGATCGGACGATTCTATCCTGATAATCGCTAACCAACTTTTACGATCGATACGGCGGTTGCCGAATAAATTCCGGAAGAAACTTGTCTGAATGTCTGTGCGAGCAACTTGCCATAGACGCGAGAATAAGCAAGCACTTTCGGAGAATATAAAAATCCTGTAAAAATGTCTCGACGATTAATAATGTTTCCAATTCCCCCGCCAGGATCATCTGTCATTCGCTTAGTAGAGCACAAGGCCGTAGAGCGGACCGTGGACGATCACACGTTGACATTTAGACGAGCGGCGAGGTGTCGCGCACGATTTTGTCGAGAAAAACGTCAGGCGGGGGGAAACGACTAGTTCTAAAAACGGAGCAGCAGAAAAAGTCTACGATATAATCACAAAGTATCGCAAAACTTTATCACGTTCCACCAAGTCGCAAGAATTGACGAGAGAAAGGAAGACGAGGCACGAAGGGAAAAGGCATGCGCGAGATAGAAATTAGAAGTAGAGAATGAGAAAGTTTTCGAATCTCGGAAGTTTCTCGCTTTCCTGGTAACGGCACTAATAGAACTGATCAGCGTCAAGTTCGACCACGGGAACCTGAGGGAAAGGAAGGGAGGGTAGAGAGATGGAAAAGAGATTAGATATCCGCTATCGCGCGAACAGATACTTTGATCTAGTAAAAGAAGAAGAGAGAGGAAGACGAGGAAGTGGAAACCTTTCTCACGCGCGGGTTACAGTTGTTGTCACACACATTCACACTCCCTCGTAATCTATCTGTTCAATTTGCGAAAACTGAACCTAGTTCACTGATGCAGCTACGAGAGAAGAAATTTTCGAGGCGCGTCACCGAAAGATGATCACTACTCGCGGGGTCCCTCGGTAGCTCAGTGGCCCGATCTGTCACTTGAATCAGCTGCGCTTGACTGACAGACATCCTCCTCTCTCCTACTGTCTTCTTTCCGGTAAGTTCGGTTCTCCACCGTTCTTGCCGCCTTTGGGTGAGCCTGACGTAAGCTCTCCTGGCCTGGCGGTCTCGAAAGGCCGTGCGCGAGTGCATCTCTTGAACTTGTCAAAGCGCTTCGTAGTCGCGGCAATGAAATTATTCGTTTTTTTTTTCTTTCTCACACACGCACATACAGCACGCCCGCACATTCTCTCTTTCTCTCTCCCCTTCCCTCCTGAGGGGCCCGCTCATCCTTTCGCTATTCGCGTTGGCAAAACTCCTAACACAAACCTTGTCATCCATGGCTGCGGCGAATGGTGTTCGGTGAAAGATAGAGGATTAGCAGCGCGGCTTCGGGTGGACCAGAGACTGACTGGCGTTTCGTCGAGGACCGCCGGCATCATCGACCCGTATTCCCCACTGCCACGACACCTACCCCCGCCGTGCAGTCGCGCCTCCCTACTCTTTCCGCTCCTATGCCCGCCCTCCTCTGTTACCAACGGTGTTCAACCCGCGCGTCATGACCCATCTTACTTCTCTCTCTCCCTCTCTCTCCCTCTCTTTCTCCCTTCTCCTCTCTCTTTCGCCCTGCTAGAATCTACACGCGCGCCTAGGGAAAATTCCCTCGTTCCCTCCACGAATCCAGTATGTGAAATTAAGCCACGTTTGAGAAACCGGGTAGATTGAAAAAATCCAGTAGTTTTATTTGTCACTTAATTTCATTATTATATCACTGATATGTGAAAAAAGGTCATACACCATATTGTATCTTCATCGCATCGCATAAATATACAAATCTTTTCCAAGTATTGACAAATAAGAATTAATGAAGCTATAACAACAGCTATATTTTTCTAACAAAGTTATATAAAGAATTTAACTCCTGCTCGGGAAATATTAATTCCTTCCCGTTTCTTCTTCAGCCGCTTCGTTCGATGACCAATAAATTCTATTTGTCAACCGGAAATTCTGTTTGCCGCGCGCGCGAGCAACGAGAAAAAATTTAATTGTAGATCTCTATCAATCGTAAAAGCTTGACGATAACTATAGCGTAGAGGAAGTAACAAATATCCATTCCAATTAGCAATTTACCTAGGACCTAGTGCGCGTCCGCCACCCAACGGGGCTTGGCAGCCCCGCGACTCGCTTGCGGGCACCCCCTCGGCCCCCTACTTGCCTCGTACCCCTCGTGTTCCACTCTGCGGTCGTAACAACACCCGTTCGCCGGCAAACCCGGTTGCGCGCGCAACCCGTTCGCCAACCCGTTCGCTCTTTGTCGCGATGCTACCGCCGTGCAACGTCGTCGGTCCGCGCCCCCGAAACGACAAAGCGCAAGCTCCCCATAGCCGGTGGTTCTCATCCGAGTCGCCGCACCTCGAAGTACAGGAATTCCAAATATTAGATGGAATTTAGGGCGAAAATGGATCCGGTCAAGACTACCCATGGACCACGGACGAAAGTCAATTACGGCGTATATAATGATAGGGGGAGGAAAAAGAAATCGGAGCTTTTATTCTTCAGCGAAAGATTGACTTGACGATGTCGACAAGTGCTAATTTTTCGGAGAAACAGAAATAAGAATAGACTTTATCAAGATTGTCGATAATGGTAAGATAAGGAAAGGGGATGAATCTGGGCCAATTTATTTGACAGGCTGAAAGGTCACTCCTTAGGGAAATTTTGTCAAAAAGAATGAGACCTTAACTGGCAAATTAACTGCGTTAAGTAGAAGGCGAGAGGAGAGGTAATTTGAATAAAGCAAAATGATGCAATGCTGAACGCTTCGCATTGATTAATGATGATTCTGATACATTGTGAATGAGCTGAATGGCGATAACAGATAACCCACTTATTGTAACGTAGTTGTATACTGATTAAACTACTGGTTAAACGATAAAATTTATCTAAATGTTCCGATGAATACAAGCTGTTATCGAAAAGTAAATATACAGAAGTATATATTACTTTTTCATGAAAGAGAAAGTTACATGCTAAAGAGAAACGAGTTCGTTTTGCAGCATTAAAAAGAAACCAAAATAATTCGTTTTGTCACACAAAGCTTCTCAAAGGAATTTGTGTTGTGTTTGATCTATTCTGCTTTTTTTTACGGATGTGTATTAATCTTGACAGTTTTGATATTAAATAATTAGAAATAAATTCTAATTGTTTTTTAAACTTGAATAAAATTGCATCCAATTCTTTTCTCCAATACGTATTATATATTTTCTGAAATCTGTATATTTTCATAGTAAAATATTATAAAAGATGAATACAAAGTTTCGTATGCTCTTCCTTCTAGCGCTGTAAAGCTTAAGCCAAGATTGTATCTTTAATTAATACAAATGCGAGCCTGATTCTTCTCTTAATGAAGCAAGATACGAGGCATTGTACTTTGGCGATGTACAATAAATAAACTAGATGAACTCGTGATTCGCGAGATGAATGTTAATTATTAAACACTGAAATTGATTTTTGTAACGTTGATAATAGAAGAAGTATTCAACATTTTAATACTAAAATGAAACAAATATCATTTATACAAATAAAGTACATATAAAGTACATATCTCTACATTAAAATTCAACATATTTCATCGGTGTATCTAAATTTCTGCAATGTACCGTGTAAATTTTATCATCAGCACGTCTGCTTAAGAGGTTCAAAGCTCGTGTATATAAGTTTTCAAGTCCAAGTGTTCGCTCATCGTCATCGAATGCTCGAAATCGAATCACTCTCACAGACATCAGACAAGTTGAGAGCCATCGCGGGCTACGATCTGTGCTACTGGGCTACGCGTCCGCGTCAGACGGGCGCTTTGCCCGACCGACCGACCGACCGACTCTACTGCTGCTCATCCCGTTGTCTCTCTTTCTTTCCCATCTGTTTAGTCTGTTTCGCGTCGTCGTCTCGCCCTCCCTCGCCGCTCTTCTCGCCGAGATACGCGTTACATTATGAGGCAAGTTTCAACCTCCGAGGGTGGTATTTCCGCCCTTATTCAGGACACCCCGCGTTCACGTGGAAGAAACAAGAGGGAAGCGAGTTCTCCTACTTTCTTCATACCGAACCCTAAGGAGTACCATACCCCTAGGCAAA
This sequence comes from Solenopsis fugax, assembly GCA_003595255.1. NCBI lineage: Eukaryota > Metazoa > Arthropoda > Insecta > Hymenoptera > Formicidae > Solenopsis > Solenopsis fugax. Next base: position 5,719 of record QKQZ01004907.1, on the reverse strand, counting down.
AAGTTTTCACAAATTTACGATCATGTTAAAGATGCATAGCACCCTGTAATACAGCAAGCACATAAGGATTGTTTCATAGAATCAAAATCGATTTTTCTTTAACAAAAAACACTGAGATATCGATCGCTTCTTCCAATAGTTTTTATATAGAACTTATATAGTTTTCAGATTCGCAGACTATTTGAAAAGTAAAAAGTACTTTAAAGGATAGAGAGAGAAAATCTAACGTTAAAAAAGCTGACAAATTAAAACTTTTTCAGCTAAAATTGCAAACATGCAGATTTCCCTGTGTCATCTGAAAAGCTATTTGCTATTGTCCTATTAACAGGCGCAATGGGATTTCGTCACTCGACACTTGCAAAAATATTAATAAAACGACTACAAATACCAATATAAATTTATCTTCAATTCCTCGGCGTATATTTATTAAAGAAAAATTAATATCGATTTATTAAATTCAGCAAAGATTCAATTTCGCGTTACATTGTGCAAATAACGTTAATGTTTATGAACTCGCTGCAAGTTCCAGGGGAAGGGATAAACGATAATTGGCAGCGACTATTTGTCAAATGGTAACGTCAAGTCTCGCATTCAGACGTCGCGTCTTTGCGATGAATCATCTCATTACTCGAATTACCGGGTAATTACCTCCGTCATCGCCGTCAGCCGTGGATCCGTTACGATATAGAAATCCACGAGTCTATAGAGTACGAGATAAATTTAACAGGCGTGTTAATAAACGATCGAGAAAGAAATTATTTAAATCGGAGATCGAATTTAAAGGGCACTAATTGCCCATTAAATAAATTTCATACGTATACTCGATTGGTTTGTAAGCTCGCATCTTAAGTTAGATTCTTTAAAACCACAATGTAATTATTGTCGCTGTATTCTCGAAAGTTTGATCGCTCGACAAGTTGCTGCCGTAAAAAATATCGACCAATTATATATTTATGGCAGAAAGGCGCCAGAGCGTTGCGGTTTTTTCTCGTTCTAAGAGGAGCGAAGCTTTTAAAACTTCTAAATGGGCCACGCGCATTCGATGCGTTCGTCGGTTTATGCTCAAGGTTTTTACCACTCTCATTTCGTCATCACCGACAAAGAGTCACCGTATAGGTCACGGGTTGTCGTAAATAAAAAATGAAATGGAGAGGAATAAAATCGCGATCGACCTAGAAAAGAAAAAAAAGGGAGGGGAGGCTACACGCTGCGAAAAGAAAGCTCGGCCAGCGGAAAGAACGGACAGAAAATGAGCGGGGGAGATGGGACAAAAAAATTGCCGCGTGACATTATGAAGGCGTTCGATTGTCAATAATCCGATAGCAAGCTTTCCGAGTCAAAGGGCTAACGTTCGCCTCCTTCACATCACCTGACACGGAATTATTCGTACAGAAGTACTTGCGCACGTGTATCAAACGTATAATAATAACAATATGAAATAAATAACGACAATATTTGATAAAAAATAAAAATAAATCAAATCAAAATATCAATATTCGACATGAGAATATGTTTATATAAGTCATCCATAAAAATAAAAGTTAAAGTGAGAAAGTCACAAATATCGATAGATGTAACATTCTTTTTTTTTTTATAGTTAACAGTTGAACGATGGTCATCGCTTTTATACTAAAGTCACTGACATGATAGCTGGTTTTGATCTGAAAGACTAGAAATTGCTATTTCAATATGCCAATATGGTCAATAGCACGATCCCAACATATCAGAACATATGCATCAGCTTCTTTACTCTCGTACGCTTTCCTATTCCAAATTTAATGTGTGAAATTTTCAAAGTAACTTTCTGTAGATGTCAAAACTCCTCTCCCTCCCTCTCCCTCTAATATCTATATAAGTAATGAAGGAGAGTAGCTTTTTGGCTCGAGCTAACATCGACAATAACGTCTGAGTAAACAAAAGCTTAAAAGGAAAGAAATGCAATAGCTAGAACGTTTATTCGCACCGTCAAAGGAGGAAATGTCCAATTGACACGCGTTTCGACTTTCAATTAATAGAGGAGAAGAGGGTATTATAGCTACTGTCGACACACACATACACACACACACACAATATGGCTACCCGTATTATCTCCATTATTAGGTGACGTATTCTAACAATTGTTTATAGAGATATTCGTTTAGTAGCCCATCGTTTTTTAATGATGCTAATATATCAATACGTAATAACTGACAATTGTTATAAAGCATTTTTTCTTTTGAGCACTTCTAAACTTTTTCAAGGTACACTTTTAACCTTTAATTACACATACTTCCTCATTATTCTTAAACTTGAGTGTATTATCACACGAATGTACATACACTCGAGTGTTTTTTTTATTATTTAACTTTTTATTCGGCTATACACATTTCGAGTTATACAAGGTTAAAACAATAACATGGAATTTTGTTAATATGGTTTTTTCAGCGAAATTTTTATATCGAAATACTTCTTCGATAAATCGATTGTCATTCTAGAGGGCAGTGTTTAAAAACATTAGAGACATCATTTTATGCTTGTTTAATGTTAAACAAGGATAAAATAATATTTCTAATGAAATTTCCAATGGTATTTCTAAAGTTTCTAAACGCAGGAAAATTCTAAATCAGGAAAATTCTGAACAATGGAAAATTGAAAATAAATAATTTTGTAACAAGGTATTGTGTTTCTTTTAAACTAAAATAATTTTTTAAAATTATTTTTATGGATAGCCATATTACAACCATGTTTTTTTTTCTTCCACCGATTATGCAGTGCATTAGATTTTTATAAATCACGTCCTAAATAATGAATATTTCGTTACTTTGAGCCTAGAATCTGTCAAACAACTTTGACGAATGTAATCGTTCAAGTTTCAATAGAAAATGTTAATTATAAACAAAGTTATTCAATAAAATGAAAATGGGTGCCATATTACCCTCTTCTCCTCTATAAAAATCAATCCGGTCAAAAATACCGCAATATCAGCAACCGACTCTCGGTTTCTGGCGCAGACGGATTTTTCGGGGTTTTACGACCCGAATATTTATAAACAACTGACGAAAGAGACCCGAAACGCATGTGTATATCTCGTGACGTGATCAAAATGACGAGCGTCGATAACGAGAGCGGCTCGATATTACGTCAATGAGATTCCATCGTCAGTGTCAGCGGTCCAGGCTCTCGACCGTGTTTGCACGCGATACACGTTCATACGCCCGTCTATTTCACTTTCTATTCTGTCTTCCATCTACCCAATTGCGTTACAAAAACAGTAAGATGCTTGTAATATTAGACGATAAGTGAGACTAAACGGCATAAATTATCACGTTCAAATATGCATAACATCGCAGCATTGACATTTCATGCCATTCGAAAAATATAATAGTTTTAGACCTTGCTACAAATTGCAACTTATCACTAATAAAATTATGAGCAATTGCTCTGACTCGGTATAGAGACTCGGTACTGGCAGTCTAGTCCACGATCCAACACTATAAAAGTCTTGTAGTTTTGTGAAATAAAGTTTAGCGTGAAATATGTAATTTTAAAAATAAAAAAAGAGAGGAAAAACTTGTTTGTATCTGCAACTCGATATTTTGTCTGTTGGTGCTTACTTTGTTCTACACTATGCTTTTGTAATAATGTCATTCAATGTTTTTCTTCGTTAAATCATTTGCGGACAAATATCAGTTCTGATAAGGACAAGCTGATCGAAATCAATAAGAATAATGAAGAGTATTCGTGTACCGATTCCGATAAGATAAATCTCGACTATCGATAGCAGATGGTCCGGATGTGGTTGATCGTCCGCACATATTATCGCGGTAGTTAGAATTGCGTTGGCATCAACTTCGTATCAATTAGAAAGGGTACGATTAAGGTGCGATTTATCGCACCTTAAATTGCTCATCGCTCGATTGTAAATTAAAAAGATCGAAGAATAAAGGACAAAAATAACGAAAATGAGTTAACGGCCCAATTGGATTGGATACTGTCGCGTGTGAATTATCCGCCAATTGCGATTCACGTGATTTCGTTTATGACGTGTGCGCCGAGTGCATTTCACGGAAATAAGTGACGGACGTTGTTTCATTGAAAACAGTTATGCACAATCAAATAAAAAAAAAAAAAAAACCCATGTCACCATTCGATAGGTGACAAAAGAGACAAAAGTAAAAAAATACGTTGTATTATTATTATTATCGATGGTATTTCGTAAATGCATGCAACTTGTCATACATGTATATAGATTCACTGTCAGTGCTAATTTATCAAGTTCCGCGGGGAATTTTTGGCACGTCTCGTAATACGAGAGAGAGAGAGAGACACGCGGGAAGCGCATGTTCTCGTCGACGGACGGACGTACACGATGAGGAAATCGCTCGTGTGCGCCGCGAGCGCCAGGTTTATCTCGTTTTCTCGTTTATCCTCCTTCAAGCTAGCCTCCAAGGAGACTCTCGGTCCAGGCACCGGCGGTGTTCGTCGAGTGGCCGCCAGGCGATTCGCGAGTGACGCGAGTTACGCAATCGCCGCCTGACTGGCCTTGCGCCAATCTCACGCATCGCACACTCACGCACTCTTAACTCTTCTCTTCTCTTCTCTTCTCTTCTCTCAACTCTACTAGAACGAAAAGAGAGAGAGAGAGAGAGAAGAGCGACAAGACAAAGTCGTATGTAAAACGCGTACATAGAGGCAACTCACGTCGTCTCTACCTCTGTATATTACCTCTGTTCATCGCGATAACTGACCCATTCGATCGGTTGCCAGTTTACGGCTTTTAATTCAATTTCCTCCGTGCGCGCGTCACTCGTATCGCGATGCAAACTACGAAAACTCACCATCTTTGATACGCGAAACGAGACTTGTCATTCGGGAAAAGACGAATATGTTTTAGCAAGAAATGAAAAATGTATGTCCCGAGGAAACGTTTTTACGGTTTACTGTGAATAAATTGATAAAATAGTAATCAAAATAAAAAATATAAAAAAATTGAATAAAATATCTACGATATAATAAACTGTTGATTATATTTATAACTATTTTTCATTTTTCTATCGAGAGATGTATGCCTATCTATAAATCTCTTTAAGATTCTTAATTTCCTTCTGTCTAGGTCGTAGAGCTATATAGTGAAGCTCATTGTCAGTGCAGTTGCACCGATTCTACGACTTAGTTATGTCACCGGATGACACAGTCCCATTCGACATTAATTTGCAAATTAATGCATTTGACTGTACAAATTAATAGACATTAATTCCGAAAAAAAAAATACAGGAAAAATTCTCATCCATATTAACGAATAATTAATGAATCTTAATGACATATACAATTGTAATAATTTAATCAAATTGAAGACAAAATTTACATGCATACAAGTAGATGCGCCCCTACAGCGCATTTAACTGTCTATTCGATAAAAAATTGAAATTGAAATAAAATAAAAATAAAATATAAGAAATACGACTCATGAAATTGTAAATATAATAAAGAGTAAATTCAGCGAATACGAGTCAGGCGTGGTAAACGATGCGCAAAGAGAGGTGATCTCAAAAAATTGTGTAATCACATTGATTTAGATGACATAAATTTAATATAATATAAAATAAAAATAAAATTCAAAATAAAAATGAAAGAGACATTTAAGCAGGGTTGAGTAAAAATCTGGTTTTTTTTAAAAAAAAAACCAAAAAACCAGGTTTTTTTGTTTAAACCGGATTTTTTTGGTTTAAACCTGGTTTTT